>JAJMKO010000006.1:69996-195946 GCA_030569275.1 [Candida] sanyiensis | reverse complement strand
TGATTCAATCTTTGTCATCCGGGACGTCGGACTTGCTTATATAAACTATGGACTGATATTATCTCGGTAAAGGAGCTGAGTTCTACAGTGCTCTCGAACATGCAGGAAATTAATTGAAGCATTAAACTAGCCAAGTCTCTCTCTCTCATTCAAAGTTGTCAAAGTTGAGCATCCTCACGACACCATTCTCGTCGCCACTGGCAAAGCTGGAATCACCGAGACCAACGCACGTTACCGGGGTCGAATGGCCCGGGAACGTATGCATACAGCGCCCGCTTTGCAGATCCCACACCTTGACGAAATGGTCGTGCGCGCCACTGACAATGCGAAAGGTATCCGCTGCAATGTCCCAGATTCCTTCGACATGGCCAAACTGCGTCCGGACGCACTTGCCACTCTTCACGTCCCACAGCTTCACCGTGTTGTCCAGCGACGCGGTCAAAATGTACGCTGGGAACTTGCGCGACTCGTCGCTCCAGTCAATATATTCCTCCCCCTCCTCCTCCTCCTCCTCCTGCCCTTCCTCACCTTCTCCAGCTTCTCTCTCTCGATTGTGGTCGTTATGGTCATTATTGTTATTATTATCGTCATCATCGGCACCTTCGTGGTCCGTCTCGTCATCGAGCTCCGTCACTAGGTCATAGTCCCTCGACAAGTTCAGCGGGATCACTTTCTGCACCTGCGCAATGTGGCCCTTGAACGTTCTGATGCATCTGTTGGTCGCCAGGTCCCACATTTTGACAGTGGCATCGTCCGAGGCGCTGAAACAGGTCTGGCTCTGTGGGTGTATCTTGACGCAATTGACAGCCTCTGTGTGTCCACGCAGCGCATGGCATGTCCTGGTCTCAACGTTCCAAACTTTGAGCGTCGTGTCCGCCGAGCCACTGACAATCGACTTCTTGTAGAAATCGACACTCAGCACCGCGTCCTGATGGCCTCTATAGGTGGAAATGCACTGTCCACTGTGATAGTTCCACACCTTAATCGTAGAGTCCAACGAGCCAGTGATCAGCTTTTGCTCGTCAAAGGCAAGCGACTTGACTCCCTTCGTGTGACTCGTCAGGTCCCTCAGCAGTTGGCCAGTCTGGATGTCCCACACCTTGACCGTGGTGTCGTAAGAGCCCGTGAATAGGTACTTGTGGTCATACTTCAAAGTCAGCACACCATCGGTGTGGCCGCGAAACTCCTTCAGCTTGTAAATGCCCTTTCTCCAGTTTCTCTCCACTTTGAATCGTTCGCTGTACACCGTCTTCCATGGCCTCGTCTTCCTCAAGCCGTTGCTGCCAACGGTCTGATTCGAAAGTCTCCGTCTCTTATGGCCATTTGCAGCAGCAGCTGCAGCTGCCGCACAATTGTCAATGGGTATCTCTGCAATTTCACGGGCACGCTTCATGTGCATCAACGGCAACCCCCAGCCACAGTTTGGACACTTGCGGTCAATGTGTTGCTCGCACATGTGATGCCAGACACGGTCGTCATCGGCGAGCTTCTTCCAATTGCGTGACACTTGCGCAGCATTGCAAAGGGACTCGCAGTCCAAATAGCACAGGATCTTCAAGCTGAGCTCAACGGGTAACGTCGAGATGAAGTCAATCCTGATAAGCGAGGAAACCTCTTGTGAAATAAATGAGAGCTGAGGGAAACAGCACTGTGATAAAATGCCCTGCAAAAACAGGCTCCGCTGGAATGTGTTGGCGGAGGCAAATGTCGACCATGCCTGATTGATAGCAGTTTGGTCCTTTGTCGGCAGCTTCTCCAGGTTCTGTTGGATCTCCGTCATCTTGAGCACGTCTTTCTGCTTGTTGCAGGTGACGTCGGGGTTGTGTCGGTAGCAGTACTTGTAATAGTTGTCTGCTGGGATGAGCTTGTTGTCATTGTTGAGCACTGGCAGCTGCTGCTGGCGTTGGGGCGGCAATGCGGCCCGCGGGGTCTCCGTCTTGTCCTGTTGGGCAGGCGGGTTCAGCGTCTGGTGGTCGGAGTCGCCGCTGTGGCAACTGTCCAGAAGGTCCATGGCAACAGTGGCAAGATGTAACAGTTGGTTCTTGTTGTTGTTGTTGTTGTTGTTGTTGGGAGATTTCAAAGCTTGGGAACGACCTTTTTAAAAAAGGGAGAAAGGCGTTTCACTTGGTTTGTCCCAAACCCGCACCTTGGTGACCGCCACAGTTTTGGGAGGAACGGCTCGGGACAAAAGAGAAAAAAGAAAGAGGAAAGAAGAAAGAAAAGAAAAAAAAAAGAGTCAGAGATCTCGGGACAAATTGGAGTGGACAAAATAGAATGGGGAAGAACAAAAGAAATGACACGCCAAAAAAAAAAAAAAAAAACTGTCAAAAGAGTTGTGTCAGTCGAAGAGGCAGGAGGGGGATTACCCAAATGTCGGGCATTCTTTTCCATGAGTACAAGGGTTATAGCATTGCCCCTCACATGAAAGGGCTTGCCGGCCCTGAACCGGAGCACGTTGACACCGACGGCTTTGACTTGCTAAACTGGGACGTTGACGGGACCCAACCACCTGCCAATGCTAAGAAGAGACGCAGGAGACACCATTCTAACGATGCCAATGAACCCACTGAGGATACTCATGCAATGTACGAGAATGAGAGCAAGACCCATATGAACCACCGGTCATTGTCACCGAAAAGAGAACCCCCGGCTGAACAGCAGCGGCCTGACGACGATCGAAAGCTCACACGAAGACAAAAGAGACTGCTGAAGCAGGCCGAGAAGCAGGCCGAGAAGCAGACCAAACACAAGGGCAAACGTGGCAAAGGACGAAATGAACTCGATGAGTACAACCAACCTTCAGACCCGGCCAAGGTCCGCGTCCTCCACCAGATCTACAACGACATCGTCGGCGTTGCCAACCATCCAAAGGCCAATACCAAGATTGTCCAGTTCTTCGACGTGAGCATTTATAAAGACGACCTCGACAATTTGAAAGATGACCAGTGGCTCAGTGACAACAATATCACGTTTGTCGAGGAATATCTCGAACGATACCTGCTGAGCAGGCATACAAAACTTGTGTCCAATGCCATTTTGTTGTTGCGGCCCTCGATGGTGTATCTCCTGGCCAATACACCGGATCCCCTGCAATTGAAGGGAGTCATTCCGGCACTCGAATCACCACAGGCGCGGTTCCTCTTCCTGCCAATCAATGACAACGACGACGTTGGCGCGGCAGAGGCTGGGTCCCATTGGTCCCTCGTCGTTGTCAGTTTACTCGATCGTGTCGCACACGTTTATGACACGATGGAACGTGCCAATGAGAGAGAGGCGCTCGCATTTGTCAAGAAGTTGGAGTTGTACCTCGGCCAGGGCCGTTTCGATTGCCGTATTCACACGCATACGCCGCAACAGATCAACGGCAGCGATTGTGGTATTATGGTTTGTCAGCTCATGGGCGTGCTTTTGGCCCGATTGCTTGATCTCGAGCACTTGGAACATGTGACGATGGATTTCAGTATGAACGCTGTCGGTTTGTCTGCGGTCGACGGCCGTATCTTTGTATTGGGGTCTGTTTTGAACATTTTGAGACACAAGATGGGTCTGAGTCAAGAATCCCAATGAATTGGCATTTTGCATCAATTCTTGTAGACTGTGGTATGGTGGTACTTCTTAGGCGTGTCGAAATAGGCTGTATATATTCCTGATTGAGGGGGTGGTTGTGACATCCCTACATCACATTTACCCCCTAGCCACCTCGCTGCGGGACAAATGGGAAACTAAAAAAAAAAAAAGACACACGCACACTCATTTGTCCTGCGCCACAGCTTCAATACAAACCAATATTGTCCGCCGATTGCAGTGGGGAGACAAAGGGGACCAGGATAGGCTAGAAACCTGAAAGCCAATTAAGATTGTTCCCCCCCCCCCCCCCCCCCCCAACAACCTTGTCCCACGGTTCCACGTGGTAATCTGTTCCCCACCACGTTATAATTTGTGTGGCTTTTGTTTGTTTCTTTTGCCGCCGCCACCTCACACGTTGGGCTACCGCGATCCGTTTCATGGCAGGGCCGTGCGAATCACGACATCAAGGGGTTCGGAAAATGTATTTTCAAACGGTAGTAGGCGCACTAGCCACGAATTTGACACAAGTTGCGGCTTTTGTTGGCAGGACCGGACATGGTATGATGAGATGTCAGGTTCCGGTCCGATGTCCACAGTACGTGCGGCAACTGGAGTCTTGGCAACTGAATTGAATTGCTGCTGCGGGACTGGAAGGGACTGAGGGGAGTTCAAGTCTCCACGTTACGTTCAGTGGGTCTTACCATCACCCCGGCACAATGCCTATCTGGGACCATGGGGACTGGCAGGCTGGCAGCCAGGGGACTATTAGCCAGGGCTGACAATACAGAGAGGCGAAACGGTGGGACCTGTTGGAGTCTCAGTGCGCCACACCACAACACTAGGCCACGATAATGCGACCAACAGCACTGGCACAAGTTTGATCTTGGGATACGACTCTGGTGCGCGGTTGAGTCCACTACTGACCAAAGTGAGCAGATTATAGTAGAAGATACAAGGTAGGGCCGGTGTCAAAAAAAAAAAAAAAAAAAAAAAGGGGGGGGGGGAAAGGCGTTCTCCCATTAACGGCTGCCAATCTCCTTTGTTTTAGAGATTTTTTGTGACAAAGTGGGGGGGGAGAGTGGACAGATGGGGTCCTGTGAGGAATTGAAACCCCCCAGAGTATGGGAAAAGGCGCGCAAAACTGCCAAAATAAAGCTGGTCAAGGGAAGTAGAAAGATGACACCGGCTAAATAGAACAATCCAACGAAGCAGATAATGCTTTTTTTTTCTTGTCGTTGCCCAGGTTACAAATGGTTGACAGATCCGAATGCGGGAAACGAACGCCGGGACCCCCTCCCTCCCCTGAAAAAAAAAAAAATATAATTTAATAGCCCGGGGCCGCCTACAAAAAAAAAAAAAAGAAAAAAGGTTGAACAATTACAGGAAGAACAGCTTCTTTTGGCTCAACTGCTCTCCAGACTCCGAGCCATGGATACGACCACGACCATTGTCGAGAACCACCCTTCGGCGTCCTACTTTGACGAGCACCGGGACTCGCTCTCGCACTCGCTCTCGCTGCGGTCCAAACCCCGATCGGTGGCCGCCGCCGCCGCCGCCGCAAAGGACGATGTGGAGGAGGACCACCTGTCCGTCGCCGAGTCCAACCAAACGATAGGTAACGATGCGGCCGATGCACGTGAGAATTTGATGTATGCAAAGGATGGCGACCTCGATTTCCCCGAGGGTGGCAGGAAGGCGTACCTCGTTGTCTTTGGCAGTTTCATGGCGTTGACGAGCACCTTTGGCCTGTTCAACAGCCTCGGCGCCGTCGAGACACACCTGAGTGAAAACCAACTGCGCAATGTCGCCTCCTCCACCATCTCATGGATCTTCTCGATCATGCTGTTTGTCAACTTCCTGACCTCGGTGTTTTCCGGGACCTACTTCGACAGGAACGGGGCGCGGACGCTGCTGATCCTGTCAGGTCTGTGCACTGTGGTGGGACTCGTCGGCGCAGCGTCGGCGACAGAGGTGTGGCAGTTCATTCTCAGCTTCAGCATCCTCGTTGGCGTCGGCGGTGGGCTGACCGTGTCGCCGGCGATGGGCTGCGTCGCGCACTATTTCAACCGCAAGCGCGGGTTCATGTGCGCGCTGGCGTCGACGGGTGGCTCGTTGGGCGGGATCGTGTTCCCACTGATGCTGCGCAAACTGTACCAAGAGGTTGGGTTTGGCTGGGCCATGCGCATCTTCGCGCTGATGATTGCCGTTTGCTACGCGTTGGCCGTCATGTTCACGCGGGAGCGACTCCCTCCTCGGCAGCAGCAGGGCCTGTTGCGTGCGGGGGCCAATGCCAGCAGCAGCAGCAGCAGCAAGTGGGCAAAAGTGTGGAGTTATAAAGATGCGGTTGATTTCAGAGGGCTCAAGGACCGCAACTTCCTGTTTTGCGTGCTGGGCTGCACTTTTGGCGAGTGCGCCGCGTTTATCGTGGCGACCTACCTGACGAGTTATGCGCGCGCGCGCGGCCAGAGCCTGTCGACGGCGTACTTGCTCCTGTCGCTCGGCCAGGTCGGTGGAATCCCGGGGAGATGGGTCACCGGCTGGCTCAGTGACAGGATTGGCCGGTTCAACGTCATGACGGGCACGCTGTTCGTCTCTGGCGCGATCCCTTACCTGACATTGCTGCCGTTTGGCCAGCACAAGGGGGCCCTGTTTGCGTTCACGTTGCTGTGGGGGTTCTTCACAGGCTCGGTCTTCTCGTTGTTCCCGGTTTGTTGCGGCCAGATCTCGAGGACTGAGGAGTTTGGCAGAAGGTACGGGACAATGTACTTTGTCGTCAGTTTTGGCACGCTGGTGGCGATCCCCATCGGCGGTTGTATCATTGGCAGTGGCTCCTTGGCCGGGTACCAGAACTGTCTCGTCTACTACGCCGCATCGCTGATGATTGTCAGTGGTATTTGCTATACACTGGCCAAATTCTTCTCCGTCGGTCAGGTGCTGGTCAGATTCTGAGAGTCTCTCGCGCGCATCCGAAGTTCTTTCTCGGAGTCGTCGTCGTCGTCGTTCTCGTTGTCGTTGCCGTTGGCCTCGAGCTCAGAGGGTGCGCGGTGGCGATGCTTGATCCGGGCGTTGCCAGCCTTGCCATAGACGAACCCGGGATGATAGACGATAAAGACGGCAAATGTCAGGATCATCATCAACCCGTCGAGGATCAAGAAGTATATCTCGTGGATGATGAGGAACCCGGTCCAGCCCTCGGCCAGCTCGATGACCCTGTAAATGCATCTGACATAGACGCACAGCACGGCGACGATGATCATCGCTGGGAAGTACTTGAATCGCGGGTGCTGCCTCAAATCGGCGAAATCGGGGTCAAACAAGTGCCCGATGCGCTTGGTCTTGGCGCTGTTGAGGTACCCGACCTTGAAGAGGAAGTCAAACAACAGGAGCAGGAAGACCGACATCGAGAAAACCTGCCACGCCAAACCGCCAACCATTACATGCGTGCCGTCGTCGCCATTCTCGTAGATACTGACCTTCCCGGCCGCCACACCGCCGCCGACCGCCTGGACAACCAGCGATATGATGTCCGAGGTGACAAAGACGTAGGAGAACCAGATCGGTTTGAGCAGCGAGAAGCGTCTGCCGTAGATGATGATCAGCTGCGCCAGCAGAAAGTAGATGCCGGCCATGATGAAGACAGGGCCCAGCGTCAACGCGATGAACTGCAGCAGGAAGAAGTCAATGTTCTCCGGGTCGTGCGCCGACAGCGTGCGGCCAATGTAGCCCAGGAACTCGAGCACAGTGCCGCAGAAGTACGTGGCGCCGAACCACCACGTCTGGTACACGAGCGCCAGCAGCGTGTGCCCGGCGAAGAACAGGCCCATCGCAATCGTCATCACCAGGTTCCCGGCAAACGACGGTGTGTTGACGTACAGGTTGTCCGCCTTCGAGTACGAGGACAGCAGGCTGCTGGCGGCGGCCGCCGCCGCCGAGGCACTCGCAGCGACGGCCTGGTCCGTCGCAGTGGCGACCAACCGGTTGTCTGATATCAGTGCCATCGACGCCTGGATATAGTCGAGTGATCTCGAGGCCTGGACAACAGGCACCCTCGCCGTCGCAGTCGCCAGCACCGATGTGACACTGGCGTACTGCGATTGCAGGTGGGACAGCTCGGCAGCGTAAGAGGCCATTTTCGATCAATAGAACGCGGTGTGTGTGTGTGCAAGTCAGGGAACTGCGGCTTGGCCCCTTCTTTTATACTGGTTGCCCGGTGCTTTCCTTTTTTGGGGGGCCGCCCATGGCATGCATATTTGGCTGCTCGGCCGTTAAAGCCTAAACCGATCCCCGAGCTAAAAAAATTTGTCACATCGAGCAAGGGGGAAGGGAAAAAAAAAAAAAAAAAAAAAAAATAAAAATCCCGCCAACGGTTCAGGGTTCTCGGCTTTTGCGGAACCGGCCGGAAGACCCGCATCCGGATTTGAACTCCCTGCCTCGGCCTGCCTCTGGACAGGGGCCCTCGGCGACAGGGCCCCGAGGATTCAACGGACACAGCAACAAAGCAATAGACAAGGACATCTCCGACATAGCAAACAAGCACTACACAGTGAAGACTACTCAGTGTTTCCAAAAAACACAAGAAAAAAAACAAAAAAAAACAGGGTATTCGTCGCTCATTAATTAATCTATAGGTGCCAGCTCTCTCTTAAGTGCTTCCGCTCTCAACTCGTCGCTCGTCACAACAACGGAATGTCCATTCTTCTCTTGGACAGAATCGCATGGTGCGAGCTGCAATAGACAAACAACACAGTCGCAAAGACGCAAAGGAACAGCATTGGCTTTCTTATCCCGTGGATATCAAGAAGAATGGTTTTGGCTTGCGAGACAAAGTCAGGCCTCAGACTCGCTCAGAGATGAATACTGATCGATTTGATGAAGGGTGGATTTGCTGAGAAATGCTCAAAGCGTTGAGAAGGTCCACTCTGTGCTCTCACAGTTTGCTGCTACTGATCTCTTCTCGTTTTCTTTCACAAGAGCAAAATTGCTCTTAGGAAATTTGTCATGTTTATATATGCCTCAAAGTTCTTGACACAGCAAATCTCTGAGCCATTTAAAAAAAGTCGTCCCGCAGTTTCCTCGCGCAATATGTGTTAAGATTCAAGATACTTTTCTTTTTTTTTTGGTTTGGCACGGAACTCCGTTTTAACCAAAGCAACCTAACAGAAACTTGCGATGCGAGACTGCCAGCTTATCAATTCTTTCTTTTACAATGTCTCACGGTCACCCTTTCTCACTATATCCAGTAACACCAACAATCCAACAACTTTTTTGTATTGGTCTCCCTTTAATCTGCCAAACTCGAAGCCCTTCCAAACCTCGAAGCCCAAACTTTTTTTTTTTTTTTTTTGTCAAAGCCCTAGGCTGACGCTAAAAAAAATCCCGCGCAACAAAACCGTCAGTTTTGTCAACGATTCCTCTCATTTAAACCATTGCATAAATTTGCATTCACATGCATATGCCCGGAGCGGCGGGGGTCTGGCAGCCCTCATATTACAATTAATCTAATAGTACAAATCGTTGCATTAAACGGGGGGGGCTTCAAAAGTCCGCATTGATGGAGTCCTCAAACCTCTCGTGCTCGAGCTCCTCATCATGACGCAACGGTTTCAACGCGCCCTTGATATAACCGTACTGGTTGTTGCGGTCATTGATGTCAAGTGGGCCTTGCAACAGCTCTTGATTGGCGCGAGCTGAGTCGTCACTCGGCCTGGTGCCATTGTCCTGGTCAATCAACTCGAAAAACGGCCGGAACAACAGCTTGCCACTGTCCAACTTCTTGATCACATTGCTCAGCGACGTCTTGAGCCCCCGGTGGAACTTCTTGTGTCTCTTGTCGGTGCGCTGGACCGAAAACATTGGCCGTGTCGTTGCTATCTGTGGCTCCTTGGTGGCGGGCATCGACCCTGGCTCAACACTATTCTCTTTGAAAAACTCAATCTTGTCCATAATCTCCTCCTCAGAGGCATTGTTGTTGATCTTGAAGAAAAGCACCTTGGCCTCAGGGATGAACCCGATCCAATTGATCAAAAGGCTCGTCAACTCAACTTTATAATCCTCAATCTCAAAGTCCGGATCAAGAAGCAACTTGTTAACCATGAGACAAATCAATCCGACAATCTTGACACACTTCTCAAAATCGGAAATGTTGCCCACAGGTTGTTGTTGCTCCAATTGTGAAGGGCTCGAGTTGGTGAAAACTTCATAGTTCTTGGACAGGTATATCAAACAATTGTTCAAAAACTCATGTAAAAGCATCGATTTTTCCACTTCAGACAGCTCCAAGGGACCTTGTCGCGAAAAGATGAACTTTCGCTTCCTCTCAACGCTGTCACCCCTCAATCCAGTGATGAGCTCAAAAATGTAGTGGATCAAACTGAACGATAAATCCATGTGCGTTAAAAACCAAATCAAAACACGTCTATAACCGTGCGCCATCAGCATCTCATCCAGCATGCATGAGCAAGCCTCCGGGTTCAACGCGAGCATTTTTTCAAACACCAACTCAACACTCCACTGCTCATAAATCTTGTCCGGTGTCACTCCATATGGAGAAATAACGACATCCTCCGAACTGCTCAGAAGTCGATCTTCAAACTCTTTCTTCACAGCAACGGCAATCGTGTTTATGGCACGTTGCGATACTTCCACAGACACCGGTTTCGAAGACATGTCATTGAATGTGACGACAAGTTCGTCCCAATTAAAGCAATCCGCTGGTGTCAAGCGGGCATCACCGTTGAAGAAAATGTTGCCCTTTCGAGGCATGTCTCGCCAATCTCTTCCTTCCTCATCAAAGTCAATGGATTCTTCAGTGGACCTGATGGCAGTGGGGATTCTCAAGGACTCATTATCATCACCAGAAGCATCACCATCCTCCTCAGGCTGATCATCAGCATGAGATGCCGCATCTCCATCTTCCAAATCATCCTCACGATCAAACCCGGCATCATCATTGAAGAATTCACAGGTGCATCTCTTCTCAACCACTCTGTGGATGTTGCCCTCGCCGTCCTCATAGATGATGGGCTCATCTTTCAAAAGATTGCCCTCTTCATCGTATTCTTCAGGGTATAAAATGTCATGGTGGAAGTCATCGTACTCGTAATCAAACATATACCTCACATCTTCGTCGTACCTGTCATTCGGTTCAAGGTCAACCAACGTTTCAACAACCTCATTGAGTTCAGATCCCAGCGCAAGTAGCGCGCCAACATACCATCTGACATCGGCGTACAGGCCACTCGAGCCGTTTCTTCTCCCATAGGGACTCATGAAATCGAGGATATTGATGTGGTTGAAGTCATGGAACCTGTTATCAATGTCGTCATTGAGAATGGACGCCAGCACATACCTCACCGCTGTCGAACCTCGTATCACTTGTCGAACAACATTGGGTGTCTTTTGGTCCTCGATTTGCTCAACTCGTCTATCAATCTCAAGGCCCAGGAGCACAACGTTGGTGAACACTTTCCATAACTTGAGGAAGAATCCGAGGAATGGATTGAGACATAGATCTGGCTCGCTGGCAGCGTAGATGCGATAAATGGTAAAGATGGCGGCACAGTTGATCATGTAAAGAAGCCGTAGATCCTGGTTGTTCAGTCCACGTGGCGTCCATTCCTTGAGCCGGAGTCTCCAATCAACTTTGAGGTCTGAGTTGTTGAGACTCCTGAGCTTCACCTCATCTTTGCAATTCAACACTTTCAACGAGGCCTGTATTATCTCAAAGAGCCGGCTGGCCAGTTCAAACTCTGCCACAATGCAGTCCTTGTCAAAGCAAAGTGTGATGATCAAGTTAGAGACCACCTGCACCGAGATGAGATTGTTGTCGGACTCAAGTGGTTGTGTCAAGGGATCAACCAAAGTGGCGACTGTGATGAAAACTTTCCTCAGCTCCTCGTCATTGTAAACACCCAGCAGAAGAGCTATCGCCCTGTGTCTCTTCTCAGCGTGTGAAATAAATGGGATTTCTGGTAAGTCAAACTCGTAAACTTCCTCTCCTTCGCCACTGTCATCGTAAAAGCCCTCATGGTGTTGTGGTTCTTGGTTCTCTTGTCGCTGTTGAAGCTCCATGAATTGCGCTCTGGGAAGATCCTCTGAGTCTATGATGTGTTCATTGACATCTCTGTCTTTTCGTTCAGCAACTGAGGCAGACGCTGAGGTCTTGGAGCCTCTTCTCTTGTTCTTTTTGGGTGGAATGGTGAAGTGGCTGCAGTTTGAAAAAAAAAAGACTGGGAAGTTCTGGTGAGCTCTTGACTCAAATAAAATAATAATGCAACGCTAATGGAAATGCAGTAGTGATTGAACCCGGTTGAAGATCCCAATGCACAAGTTGGTCGTTGGAGTTTAAACCTTTGTCCCTGGCAGAAACAACCTAGGGACAAAAACAAACTTAACTGTGGCTCTCGGATTTCCCCAAGAAAAATCCGCTATCACGTGATAGTCATCCGGAACTTTGTACTGCTCACAAGTAGTGCGACTTCAATCTACGATATCCAGTGTCAAAAAAATTGCTCTAGATGCATTAAAAAATTAAGCCGAATTGAAAAAGAATTGGTGTCTCTGATGTGGTAGAACTATGAATGAATAAAAGGGCACATCCCTTGAATTATAAACAGTCATACGACATACGTCTGTACATAGTCTATCATTATCTGTAGTTCTGCCCAATTGAGAGTATCTCATGAAGTTGACCCGACATCTTCGTCGCCATCGTGATCCTTGCCCCGCTGTTGATGATCCTCCTGCTTCTTTTCCTGCTCACGCTTCCAAAACTTGAGCAAGAGGTCTGCATATCTTTGCAATTCCTCAATCTGAATCAACAGTTTGAAGTCCAGCAGAAGAAGGAATTGCAGCTCTAAATGGTTCAACTCATCGAGGGGAAGACCCCCAACTTTGGCATATCTCGAGTTCTTGTAGAAAATGTCGCTAAAGAACTTTGACGCAACGGTGATTCCGGAGATGATGAGTCGGTGAATGTTATAACTGTCCATGACAAACAATTGGTTATCGAGTTCGTTAGAAGACGTGCCGGTGGCTGATCCATCACCGTTGAATTGCTCCTCAACCTCAGTTTCTCCGGCACCCGTTGAGCCTGTGACGTTGGCCCTTTTCGCAATGCGATCAAAATATACGAGCAAGGTCAAAAACACCTCATTTGTCACAGGGCAGTACTTCAAGATACGGCCCAGGTATGCGTGGATCGAAATGGCGGGCACATTCCGGCCATGGAATGCGAGCACGTTGGCTGTGAACTTGTTTGTATCGTGGAATTTGGAGGCATTGTGATAATGGTGCGGGTGCAAAGTGTCGTTGGCCTCAATGATCTTTTGGAGAAGCGCGCTGAGCATGAGGAGGAGGTCATCTACCGGGTGGTTGACGATATCAAGGTGGAGTGAGGCGTCGGCGGTGGATGAGGCTGCCGACGCACTTGACGTGTCCGCTTGGATGTTGGTCTCCTCGGCTGCCGATGGAGGGTGGGGAGGTCTAAGTGGGGTCTGGTAGTCGACGTAGTGGTTGTTGTTCGCGGCATTAAAACCGACGTACTTAGTCATTGGTTCGGCGGACACAGAGTCCTGTCGTTGTGAAGGGTGTCTCTCGTATTGTGAGTTGAAAGATGGGAACGATGATGATACCGCAGGCTGCTGCTGCGCTGTCGTCTGTTGCTGTTGAAACGGGTGGGAAGGCTGCGTGTACTGAAAGTTGTTAGGAATGGAGTTTGCAGTCGACGAGTAAGAGCTTGATACGACGCTGGGGGTGTTGTGGAACGGGGTGTAGGAGTGCACAATTTCGGACTGCTTGAAATGCGACGAGGTGGATGGTGGTTGGATGGCAATGCTCGAGGACCTTCCCGGAAGGTCCGACTGAGAAAGGTACGATGACGAGGGTTGGTATGTGCCTTGTTGTTGTTGTTGTTGTTGTTGTTGTTGGACCGATCTGATTGGAATGGGAACCTGTTGGGACACCGTTGTGGAGGATGCCAGCTTCGATGTCAGCAGTGAGGGCCGTGCGCCCCCAGTTCCTTGTGCCCCTGCGAGGCCCTGGTTCGATGAGAAGCTGCCAAGGCCCTGGTCGACAATCGAGTTGTTCCGGTGGGAGTAACTGGGAGGGTCCGCCCGTGGCGAGAAGTTAGCCGTGGGTGACGCCGACACGAACGGGTTTCTGAGGTTGTTGAAGTTGTTGACAAACTGGTGGGAGTACGAGTTGTGGAGGATCTCCGTCGACTGTGTTGAGTTCACGGAGGAAGGTTGGAAAGGGTATTCGTGAGGGGACGTTTTGAAGGAGCGTGCCGTCTGGTAGGACTCTGGCGCGAACTGGGACGCGGTATGGGACACGCTGTGTCCATGCTGCAGGCCCTGTTGGTGGTGTAGAGATGAAACATTGGGGACTGTCGCCGCTGTGGCTGTGATGGCAGTTGGGACGGCGGAGGAGGAAGGCTGTTCGTCGTGGCGCGGGATAACGATGGGCTGGGACTGGGACGGGTCGTGGTCCATTGCGCTTCTGCAAAACAAGGGGTCAATGTTAGTACCCCGACAGAGACTAGGGTAAAAGGCAATGTGCGTTTGACTTACTTTTGGGGGTTGTGCGCGGTGCAGCTCTGTTGACAGTTTGAACAGGGAACGGTTGTACAACCCAAAACAACAATGCTCAAAACGTGATGCCCGGCAGGGTAACCCCTATGGTTTCGTTTCTTTTTTTTTTTTTTTTTTTTTTTTGAGAAGCGAGGCCGGATTTGGCACAATAGCGCGTTTCTTTGAAGGAGAGACTTGTTGGAAACACGAACAAACTCGTCATGTCTACGAGAAGCAAGATCACGCTGGCAGTCACCACTGTCGTCTCTGTTGTCACCGTCATTTGGGTGCACAAAGTCCAGGACGAAGAGCGTCAAGTGCGTACCGTTCTCTTCTTTTATTGCGTTTTGGGATACTGACCGTCATCGCCAGGCACTCCATCAGGGACCAATCAAGGACCAGAAGAGAATCGAGGAGAAGGCCCTCAAAAAGAAGCTCCTTGCTAACAAGCTGGAACACGAGCACCAGCAGGAGCTGCGCAAACAGTACGAGGCCATGCAGCCCTTGTCCGGTGTCACTGTGACAGCCGATGCGCCACCGAAGTGAGGGCGAGGGAGGACTGACGGCCTGCAGGGCATTCTCCCTTTCACTCACTCCATCACCACTTGTTTATAGCACATCCCACACTTACGACTGGTATAGTACATAGAACACCAGCATTTCCTGTTCGGAGTCACTGTGTAGGTGCATGACCGGAGTCAAACACTGGGTTTTCTGGACCTGACTCCGGCCCTGACTCCGGCCCTGACTCGGGCCCTGGATATTCGCGACCCGTAGCACAGATCGTCGAAGGCTCCACGAGAAGAGAGATATTACAAAAAGCGCCTCACGTCCCCGCGCCCCACCGCAAAAAGGCAATTCCTCATGTCTTTTGTCCAGTCCTTAGCCCGTGTCTCCAGATCCACTTTCGCCATGTCCACCAGATCCCTAGCCACTATCACTCCGGTAAGTCCATAATTAAATTCCCCCCAGCCAAGCCAAGCCGTATTGCTCCCCCAGCCCACGTATGACTAACACCTAAATTGCCCAGGTTGCCACCAAGAAGGCCCCACCAGCTGCGGCCTCTTACTCCCAGGCCATCAAGGCCAACAACTTTGTCTACGTTTCTGGTCAAGTCCCATTCACTGGCGAAGGTGTCAGAGTTGAAGGTACCATTGCCGACAGAGCTGAACAGTGCATCCAAAACGTCAAGGCCATCTTGGAGGAGGCTGGTTCCTCTTTGGACAGAACTGTCAAGAGTAAGTTGAGTGGCTAAACTCAGATCCCTTGATCATTTGTACTAACCTTGACAGTCAATGTCTTCTTGACCGACATGAACGACTTTGCCGAGTTCAACAAGGTGTACGCCAAGCACTTCAACACCCACAAGCCAGCTAGATCTTGCGTTGCTGTCAAGGAGTTGCCATTGGGCGTTGACGTGAGTATCTCTTTCCGTTTCCAAAACTGGTTTTCGAATCTTGCGACTAACAACTGAACAAACAGGTTGAGATTGAGGCCGTTGCCCTTGAGAACTAGATCCCCCGTGTGTTGTATGATTACGGAGAAACCCTTTGATTATAGGCTTGCTGAATCACAATGGCCTTGCTGTAGTGAAGTCCCTTGAAACAATCAATTCTTAGCTAAAACATAGTCATTTCTTGCTCAATCAATTTCTTCACCATCTCCAAGTTTTCCCTTTCGACCCCTCAGATACACGATAGGAGTTTTGACAGGTGTTGCAAAGCCGTTAGGGCTCTAACAGATATTTCTTCACGTGATCTTACCTAGGGCTTTTTTCTCAGCTTTTCACCAAACAATTTTTAGATTCGCGCCTGGTTAGCTTGCGCCTCCCATACAAAAAAAAGTATAGTGGGCCGCCTGACAAACATCCAGACACCCCGACTCACACCCACTGTGACTGAAAAATCCCGGTCTGGCGCCTCGAAAAAAAAATACATCGCGGCGAGGAAACCTCTCTCAACAGGATCTAAACCTCAACGGACTAAATTCAAAATGGCTGGAAGAGTTACTTACAGAAGAAGAAATCCATGTATGTTTGGCTACCAGGTATAGCGGTCCATGCTGGCAGACTTTAGGACGGGAAAACGGGTCAAGTTTTTGAAGGATTTTGAAGGTATTCATCAACGCAAGTCAATATGAGGATCCAGAGAGTGCTCCAATCTCATGGAGTACAGCAGCTCAGCAGTCCAATGCCACTGCTTTGTTTCATAGATGTCCAGAATCCCCAGGCATCATTGGGATGGCAAGATTCACCAGTTCCAAGAGTTATACTCCTTAAGGGCAAGAGCTTTGAACTAATGCGAATGTCACCAGACTTTGCAAGCGTGCATCTGCATCGCTTAAAACAAAGAACCACTCACTGTCCCACTCTTCACGCACTTGTCAGGAAAGAGATTAATATGCTTCTATAGAGCCTCCCCCTCTCCCCTCAATCAGTCAATATCCAAGCAAAGAGTCATCAAGAGATTCATGCATCCATATACATCCATGACCATTCACAAGACTTTTTGAATCCTTCATACCTTCTACCCTGTCGTTTTTAGTCCCAACTTTGGCCCCCCGCTAAAAACTCACAATTTGCAAAATACTAACTCGGTTCAACAGACAACACCAAGTCTAACAAGATCAAAGTTGTCAAGACTCCAGGTGGTGTCTTGCGTGCCCAACACGTCAAGAAGAACGGTACCAGACCAAAGTGTGGTGACTGTGGTGTTGCCCTTCCAGGTATTTCTGCCCTAAGACCAAGACAATACGCCAACGTCTCCAAGACCCACAAGACTGTCCAAAGAGCTTACGGTGGTTCCAGATGTGGTAACTGTGTCAAGGAGAGAGTTGTCAGAGCTTTCTTGATTGAGGAGCAAAAGATTGTCAAGAGAGTTGTCAAGGAGGCTGCTGAGAAGTCCAAGAAGGCCGAGAAGAAGTCCAAGAAATAAGCAACTAATCCACCTTTTGTGAATTTCGAATAAAATGTTTTACATAGGTTGAAGTGTAGATAGAATTCACAGGGTTAGGGCATGAGTATGAATACTGTGGGTACATTAATGGTGTGTGCATTGCAGTTGGATAGGTACGGCCACACTTTCGCGAATCCCATGTTGTTGTTTTTTAAATGCACGCACGAGCTGCAGAAACCGGAAGCCCACGGAAGGCATTACTGCAAAAAAAAAAGCCTCAGCTTCCGCTCGAGCTTCCGCCATATCGTGACCTCTTCTCAGGTGCCGCAGTTTCTGGAGCCTTACCTGCTTTTCTGGGTGTGTTTTCTTTTTCCAGTCTGACGTCAACACAGTCGCAGGCTTCTGACGGCGTCGTTGTTTACGTTTTGAAAGGGTATACCCCAACTTTTTGGTCTCTGTCTTATGAAGTTTGAAGAGTACTTGAGGGAGAACCTCGTGCCCGAGTGGAAAGACCGCTACTTGGACTACAAACAGGGCAAGAAGAAAATCAAACAGGTTGCGAGCTCGTCCGGCAACTTTCTCGCCCGCACGTTCACAAGCGTCGCCACGCCTTCCAAAAGCGCCAACGCCAGGGACAAGAAACGCAGCGTTGATGGCTCCTTCTCTGAGTTGCCACCGGCAGCTATCGCTCCAGAGAGAACTCCCTCCTTGGGTCCAAACTCGAATCCGTCGGACCAAAGACGCTACGATGACCGAACACCGCTTTTGCGCAGTGCGCAACGTGCTGCCAGCAAACCAGGGCAGGGCAGCAACGCCTCAGCTCAAATGGAACAGTACTTGCAACAACCGGAGCATGGCAGACCACAACTTCCTTCGAGAAGGAGTGCTCGCAGTTACAGCAACAATGTCCCGAGAAGCTATGGCGGAGGACCCGTTGCCTCGCCCAATGACAATGGCTTACCTTTGGACAATTTCAAAGACGCCGGCAGCAGTGAGTTCGTCGAGTGGCTTGACGCAGAGTTGTTCAAGATTGAACAGTTCTACAGGGAGAACGAGGACCACGCCATTGAACGGTTCCTGCTGCTGCAGGACCAATTGTACCATTTGAGAGACGAGAAGAACAAGCTCAAGTCCAAGACTGACCAGGAAGAACTCATTAAGAAGAGTCTCGCCAAGACAACTTCCACTATCAACAGGTACGAGCTACCATCACTGCCGGACTTCTCGTTCGGCAAGGCCAGACCAGTGCAGGAAGGTGAGGATCTCGCCAGGGACTACGAGCACCACAGACACGAGATCCCCTACTACGTGGCCAGACGACAGTTGAAAGCCGCAGTGCAGGAGTTCTATAGAGGCCTGGAGTTGCTGAAGAATTACAGAATGCTGAACCGCACCGCTTTCAGGAAGTTGGTCAAGAAGTTTGACAAGAAGACCAACTCATCGCTCTCGGAAAAGTACATGGATAAAGTCAACAACTCTTATTTCGCCTCGAGCGACTTGCTCGATAACCTAATTCCTAAAGTGGAGGACCTCTTCAGTGCCAATTTTGAGGACGGTAACAGGAAAGTGGCTGTTGAGAAGCTACGTTCCAGTCTCAAAGATGACGTTTTTTACACCTCTACCTTCATTTCGGGTCTCTTATACGGCACCTCGGTGCCATTGCTCATCTATGCCATCTACCTCGGTGTTCACAGCTTTTTGGACAGTACGTCCATGGTGGGCAAGTTTGTTCTCCAAATCTGGGCTGGCTTTTTCCTGGTGATTTTGATCTCAATCTTGTTTGGCATCAATTGCTACATTTGGTCCAGGTTCAAAGTCAATTACAAGTTCATCTTTGAGTTCAACCAACGAACAGCGCTCAATTCCAAACAGTTCCATGTCTTACCCTCGGTGTTCCTGTTTGCATGGTCCCTCTTTGCCTGGTTGGGCTTCAACGATTTCTGGCCAAACGCCATTCCTTCAAGGGACTGGCCCTGGTTCTTCTTTGCATTTTCCTTAGTCCTCTTCTTCTGCCCTTTCGACATCTTGTTCCTGGACTCAAGAAAATGGCTCATCATCACCATCTGGAGATTGGTCTTCTCCGGGTTCTACCCAGTTGAATTCAAGGACTTCTTCCTGGGTGACATATTTTGCAGTTTAACTTACACCATGGGCAACGTGTCTTTCTTCTTTTGCATTTACGCCACCCATTGGAAAGACGCCAATATTGGAGACCCAGTCTGTGGCTCTTCCAGATCCAAACTCATGGGATTCATGGCGACTGTCCCGTCCATTTGGAGATTCCTGCAATGTTTTAGACGTTATGCCGACTCGGGCGATTGGTTCCCACACCTCGCAAACATGGCCAAATATAGTGTCTCTATTGGCTACTATGTGATGCTCTCCGTTTATCGTATCCACAGAAACGAAACCAACAGAGGCCTCTTCATCCTTGTGGCTACCATGAACTCCGTCTATAGCTCAATGTGGGACGTGTTTATGGATTGGTCGCTGATGCAGGACAACAGCTTGTTAAGAAAAGACCTCGTCTTTCCCAAATGGACGTACTACGCCGCGATGACTGCTAACTTGCTCTTGAGATTCCAATGGATCTTTTATGCATTGTTTAGTCGACAGATTCAACAGTCTGCCCTAACCTCGTTCTTTGTTGCCGTTGCCGAGATCATTAGACGTTTCATCTGGCTTATTTACAGAATGGAGAATGAGCACGTTGCCAATATTAGATCCTACAGAGCATCAAGAGAGAACACTTTGCCATACGACACGTTGATTCGTCCTAACGTCATGACAAGATCATCCTCCGTCAGAACAATTTACGACCAAGAGGCAAACGCTGGTCTCGAAGACGTTGCTGGATCCACCTCCTTCACTTTCAATCCATCTTTTTACGAGCGTGAGGAAGAGGAGCAACCATCGAGAAAGAGAAGAGGTACCGTCTTGGCCTCGGCTGTGTTCCAAAACGTTAGTAAAGCCATCGGATCAGCTCATGCCAAAGACTTCCAACGTCGTAAGATCAACCCAACAGACCAACAGGGTTCAGACGATGAGGGGAGTGATGACGATGACGTTCCGCCTTCGCTACGGGGTAATGGCCCACAGTAAAGCTGCTATTTATACAATGTACGTGCATATGACTACTCAGTATTCAGAATCTCATTATATAACAACTGTTGTAAACTAATAACCACTGACTTTCGCATAGTTTGGAGGGTATATAGTCTTGTAAATGACCTTGGTCAGCCAAATAGGCAACAACGAAGTGGCCAAGATGACAGCCAGCTTCCAGAAAAACTCCACGGTAATTATGAATTCCAAGTCAAAGTACTCCGACAAGAATGGGATAGAGCCAACGTAAACAATCAGCGTAAACACTTCGGCGAAAATCATCTTCTTGTTCCATGAGTGAATCTCAATGGCAACCATCGCAAGTTCATTCAATACCAACCCGGTGAAGCATAAAGCAACCATTCTCGTAAAGTCAGCGACATCAATGCTCGTGAATGCTTGGGAAAACAATTGAATAACTGAGCCCTGATACAAGGAAACAGCACACCAGACAAAGAAGGTAACATAACTCAAAGACTTCCCAGAGGTCAACTCGTGATACAATTCAGGGAAGACAAAGCAAACCTCTCTCTCAACATCAAAGTCAAACACTAAGGCAAATACTGGCATCATGGTATAACAGGTGGCGTAACCAACCATCAAGAAACCAGTGACCAACGCAATTGGCTCATAAGAAGAAGTAATGGAGAAAATGGCTTGCGCAACAGAGATCAATAAACCTCTGTGAATGACAAATTGTCCCAATTTGGCCGATCTCTTATAACTATTTCTGCCATGCCATAGCAACAAGGTCGTCAAGTGGCAGAATTGTGTGATGGAGAAGTCAGCTGCAAGGGAGGCCTGCTTGCCCTCCTTACCAACAATACCAACTCCAACATCAGCACATTGAATCATACTGACATCGTTACCACCATCACCGATGCAACAGACTCTCTTTTTGGTGATCTCGCGGATCAAGACAGCAACATCAGCCTTCTGTTGTGGCGTACAACGACAGGCAACGACACAAGGCAGGTGAACCACAACATCGAAGAAATCCTCACGGTAGTGCTTCAAGTATAAACCGAGGGATTCACCATCAATCAGGAGACAGGAATTCTTGTTGATCTTGAGGAAATCCAAGGCATTTAAAGCACTCTCGACTTTGGAAAGCTTGGTGATGGTGTGCACGTATTGACCTCTGGAGATCAGTCTTGCGCTAACAGATACACATCTTGCGGTCTCAACCTTATCACCAGTCAACATCCAAATCTTGATACCCGCATTTCTCAACAGCTCAATAGAAGACTTGACATCATGCTGCAATTTATCCTCAACACCAGTCAAACCAAGCAGCTCAAGATCGTTCTCCAAGTGCGAGGTAATAACGTCTTGCATGAAAACATCTCTGTTTGTCATTGAGGAGGCAGCCTCTTGATACTTGGTTTGAAACAGTTCGTAGGACTTAGAAGTTAGCTTCTTGCGGGCAATGACTAAGGTTCTGAGACCCTCACGGGCCATGTTGTTAGTCTCTTCTTCAAGCCAGTCGTTGGCTTGGACAATTGACTTCATGACGGTGTCTGCACCTTTCTCTAAGAACCACAATTCATCTCTTTGGACATCCTTAACAATGATACCCATTCTCTTCGTATCTGAGTTGAAGGGGAAGACTTGCAAGATCTCGTAGTTGAGGTACTGACCAGTGGCGTTGTGTACCAATGTTATATTGTGACGGTCTCTCTTGAATAGAGACAACCCAACCTGTTCAGTGAACTTGACAATGGCAATCTCATCAGGGGATGCGGCTTGGTATGAGATGGCACCGTACTCCAGTGTCGGTGTGACTGTGTGGCAAAGGGCCAAAGTTGAAATAAGGTCCACAACCCTGTTCGCCATGTCCCTCTTGGTCAGAACGCTGGATTTTCTTTTGGCACTGTCGACAATCATGTTGTTATTCACGTATTCCTCGACAAGATCCATGGTGTCCACAGCGTAGGAAACAGTGCCCAAGTGAAGTTTTTTCAACTCCATGTCATTTTGAGTCAACGTACCAGTTTTGTCGGATAGCAAGTACTCAATTCTTCCCAAGTCCTCAGGGATGGTACTCGTTCTAACAATTGTCTCAGGTATACTCGTGTCATGTTCAATCTGGTACGAATAGACCGACTTGGCAAGATCCAAGTTGACTCTCAATGAAACTGGGATGATAGTGGAAAACAAGATCAAGAATCTCATGACATCGACATACCAGTCATCCTTGAATCCATTGACAGCAACCAGGCCAAATGATAACAAGAAGACGCAGGCACAAAGAATCTTGGATAGTCTGTTGATCTCAAGTTCCAACAAACCAGTCTTAACGCCAGACTTGGTGGTATTCTTGGACTGTCTCGTGTCCAGGCCAGTGTAGATAACGCAGCCAATGGCTGTACCCGATGCCAAAACGGTATTGGCCCAAAGGGTTTGATCAATGGTCAAACCAACCTCTTGTCCATCGTAATTCAATTTGCCCAAAAACGAGTGTATGGCCTTGTTTGGAGGGGATGCAATAATGTTGACGTTTGTCAATTCCTCAAGGGAGAGGTTCTGTGTCACATTTGAAGCGACTCTCAGCTTCCAGTCTGTTTCACCGTCGAGTTGATCAGTCTTGATGAAAGACTCACCTGAGGCCTCACTGGCTTGCAACAAGATCAAATCCGCAGGAACTCTGACATCCTTGTGAAGCCTCACCAAATCACCAACTTTCAAGTTCTTACTTGGAACAGGAGTTGTCTTTCCAATCACCTCGTACAACTCGTTGTTGGCCTCTGCGTCTCGTTTGCGTCTCTGGATGTCATCAATGGCTTCTTTACTCATCGTCACGATCAAGACGAACGCCAATGGAACAATGTATGATGAGAGGTACCCAATTCTCAATGCCGGGATGGCTTGGGATAATGCAACAAGAAGGAAGTATAAGTTGAAAAAGAACTTGAACTGTTCGTAAAGAATAAGTGGGATGAATGTGACTGGGTTATACTTGGCGTTGGAGATGGCATTAGAAGGGTATGTATTGCCCGATGGCATACTAGGGAATATTGATCTTTCAGAGTGCTGGTCTTTCAACTGGACGTTGCTGCCGTTCAGGGCTGCTCTGTGGAAGACAGACGTGAGTTTGCTCCATGTAGAACTGTTTCTTAGTGTGAAGGCGTCGACGCTGTTTCTCTTGCTGCCACCATTTATCAGGGGAGCATGGTCATTGCCAATCAGGTCTTCAAATGAGTCTGTCCTTTGGTTGGGGTCGCTCATTGTATACATGGGGATGCCGTTCGGGTCGGAGTTCAACGAATGCTGGTCTTTCCTGCTCAGATCAGATGTGCTTCCCGAAAAAGGATTGACGCTGTTGCCAATCTTGTCCAGGGCAGCTTCCAACGAGTCGTCGAATCTTAGATCAAAAGAGTTTACGCTCGACGGGCGACGTTCAGAAGGAGAACCAACTTTGGAGAGCGATGTCATCTAGTCAGAGGCAAAAACGATTCCAAAAATAGGCACCAACTGTCTCTCTCTTCTTTTTTTGCTTGGAAAGGGAAGTGTTGATATTTGGAGTGGTTCTCGAATGTAACTCAGCCTCTGCGTGCAAGCCGCTGGCACTTTTGCTGTTTGGTGGTTGCAACAGACTCAGGCTATACCGGTGATAGATAGGAGCAGGGGAACTAAGCCGCTGGTCGGATTTCTAATGGCTCAAAAAAGGGGAAACGCTCTTGAAAGTGCTTGCAATTGGGCAAAAGACCCTGAAATGGACAGAGTTCGTTTCAAAGGCTTGCAAAGGCCAAATCAATGCTTTTGATAGACCAGTTTCCACTTTGTACACACGTTTAAACAGCTACGTTTCCAATATCAAAAAAAAAACCGGAGAATTGGCACGGGCACACTGAAGACCCGCTAGGCAAAATATAAGTAGAAAACAGTTATATCATCAAACCTTCCAAACTCGAAAGAGACCCAAACTGCCAAATGTCTGCTAGAGTTGTTGTGACTGGTATCGGCCTGGTCACCCCGCTCGGTGTTGGCAGATCCCATGTCTGGAAACAGCTGCTCGCTGGCAAGTCCGGACTTGTCTCGACAGAGTCCCTCAACGATGAAAGATTCGCAGATATCCCTTCTAAAACTGTCGGCGTGGTCCCCACAGGCCCTTTAAGCGAAGGGAAATGGAACCCAGAAGAGCACTTGGCGAATACAGAGATTAGACGTACCGCCAAGTTCTCCCAATACGCTCTCGCTGCGGCCAAAGAGGCCCTGACAGATGCCAATTGGTTCCCAACCTCTCAGGAAGATCAGATCAACACAGGTGTCTGCATTGGTTCAGGGATCGGTGGGTTCGAGGACTCCTTCGATAACTCAGAGGCCTTCTCCCAAGGGGGATACAGAAAAGTGCAGCCTCTCTTTGTTCCGAAGCTCCTGCCAAACATGGCTGGTGGGTTGGTCTCCATCAAGTATGGCCTCAAGGGTCCCAACCACTCTGTCTCCACAGCATGTGCCACAGGTAACCACGCCATTGGAGACGCTTACAGATTTATCAAAGACGGGTATGCTAAGGTGATCTTGGCCGGTGCCGCAGAGGCATCCGTGCATCCACTGGCCCTGGCTGGATTTGCAAGAGCAAAGTCTGTTGTGACAAAGTACGCTGATGAGCCAACCAAGGCTTCCAGACCATTTGACAAGGACAGAGATGGGTTTGTGCTCGGAGAAGGTGCCGGTCTTGTTGTCCTTGAGGAGTTGGAACACGCCAGGGCGAGAGGTGCCAATATCTACGCTGAAGTGGCAGGGTACGGACTCTCAGGTGACGGGTTCCACATCACTGCCCCGTCTCCGGAAGGTGTTGGTGCTTCCAGATCAATGGAATTGGCGTTGAGGGGAATTGACAAGTCAAGAGTTAATTACATCAACGCGCATGCCACATCGACCAATCTTGGAGACAGAATTGAAAGCCTGGCTATCAAGAATACCTTCAGGGATCATTACAAGAAAGACCTCTATGTCTCCTCCACCAAGGGCTCTACTGGCCACCTTCTAGGCGCTGCCGGATCTGTTGAGTCCATCTTTACCATTATGGCTGTCAAGGAGAACGTCATCCCTCCAACTCTGAACCTCGAAACGCCGGGTGATGCCAAGGGTGAAGAGGAGGCTGGGGAGAATGTGTTTGATTTGAACTACGTCACCAGTGAGCCTTTAAAAACCAACGTTGACGTTGCTATTTCAAACAGCTTTGGATTTGGTGGTACCAATGCCACACTAGCCTTCAAGAAGTATGTCGAGGCTGAACCTACTGCTGTGGAAACAGCAAATAGAGAAACCCCATCCCCAAGAGGAGGAGCGATCTATGACAACAGAATCTTTGTCGGAAATCTCGCATATGACTGTATTGAGGAGGACCTGTACGAATTGTTCCGCGATGCGGGCAAAATTGTTCGCATTCACCTCATCTCAAATCTAGATGGTCAGCCAAAGGGAATGGGAACCGTTCAATTCAGCTCTCGCTCTGAAGCCCAGAAGGCAATCAAATACCATCATGGTGAGCTCTTTATGAACCGTGAGATCTTTGTGAGACAGGACAGACCTCCAAAAACTCGTGATCAGCGCACACTAGGTTCTGCTCAATACGACGATTATGTGAATACCAGAACCCAGCGAAGTGATAGAGGTTCAAGCGGGGGTGGACGTCCAAGACGGAATAAAGGTGGAAGAGGTGGTCGTTTGGATGATGGATGGTGAGAAGTTCTCAGCAAGGTTCATTATCTATTATTTATCATTAAGTATCCATGTACATAGTTCATAAAACAAATGGAATGATGCACCATTTCGCCACTTTACCGTCCCCATTCTTTTTATAGTAGCGCCAGGTCTCCATGGCAGACACAGATAAATTGACAGTGACCCATGTCAATGCAAGGAAAGTGGTGAAGTTTCTCAACAGAGCAACCACTGCGATGTAGATCAAAATCTCGTCAAAGTAATGTGCGCAGCAAACCACTTTGAACATTCCAAATGATGGAATCGTGTACTTTACCAGCTTGGAAAGATGCAAATGGTTCAAGAACTGCATTGACGATGCAAAGTAGAACAACAGCACCGGCCCGAGGATGGAGAGTTGCACCTCATTCATTGGGTATTCCTCCCTTGTACGTCCTTTATCATTGAAATCAGTGTTGATGACCAGTTGCAAGTTGATGGCAGTGTAAAAAAACACTCCTACCAGGTAATGGGAGATGTTCATCTTGGACTTGTTGTTCACGAATTTCATCATCAGCAAGGTTTCTGCCAATCTCCTCAAGGAATGGCCGAGAATGAGAAACATAACCAACCTCGCTATATCGAGTCTGATCTTCCCGTATTTGCTTCCCTTGAGGATATCCGTCAAGAGAGGGATATCTGCCTCAGAAATCATCAGTTGCATCATTGTGAATCCCAGAGCTGACAGCACCAACGATAAGAGGTAAAAATGAGCAAACCACACCTTGGGTATCTGTGCTTGTAAAAGTGTCTTGACTATCGTGTGTCCTTGGAAGGCATCCAGTTGGGATATATCAAGGGTCTTGCCATACTTTAGAAAACCTTTCAAGGAGGTATTGAACTTTGCAACGAGAACACATGTCGTTGCACCAGCAAAGGTGAGTCGTATGAGCCAATCCATGGCACAGAACAACGGAGTTGTATCCATGGTCAATAAACAAGGCTATCTTTAGAGTGTGTTCGTTCGGAGATGAGTTCTTAAAAAAATAGGAGATGTCCTTAGATCTCTGCGATGAGAAGACACGCAAAGGGTCAACAACCAAAAAAATTAATGCCATTACCTGGAATCGAACCTGGGTTTGCTCGGCCACAACGAACTGTACTAACCACTATACTATAATGGCTTAATTGTGAGCTGAAGAGGCGTTTTTTGAATCCTCATTTTTGTTTTTAGGGGTTTAAATAGTTTTGTTCAGATTCTGAACCAATTTGAAGGCAGATTGTAGCAATTATGATTCCAACGGCTATTGTTGGAAATCCTTCCTTATGCTCAGGGAGTTGGATTGCCTTTCGAGAGTCCTTGTGGTGAGTTATGTTCAGATTGCTAGCGGTTCCCTATGGTACTGTTACAAAAGTCCAAAGTTGACTTTACTGTGGGGAAATGATGTATACAAAGTCCGGTGGAATATTCGGTATTATTCTATCTTCCTCCCTCCATATCCTTTACCTCGGTCTCAGTTTCTGAGACAATCTGTCAATGCGTGTTCCTGAATGTGTCAAATTTCTCCACATTCAGGCTTTATCTTTAAACAAAAAAAAAAAAAAACGAACTGCTTTAACCATTGACAGCACGCAACTGAAACAGATATATCCGATGTTCAAGCATTGCAGATTGAGCTCCAGACTTCTCAGCTCTCAAACACTCCCATCTCAACTGCGGCAGTCTACACTGATTGCCCAGCGCAACCTTGGCGCCTTCCCGCCCATTCCTTCAACTGTCTCCTCCACCGATGTGTTCTCCAAGCTCCTATCAGAACGAATCATCTATCTCTCTGGACCAATTGATGACACAACGGCGACCAATGTCACAGCTCAACTTCTGTACCTCGAATCACAATCCAGCTCGCCAATCAACATCTACATCAACTCCCCAGGTGGCAATGTGACATCTGGGTTGGCGATTTACGACACGATCCAGTATGTACGTTGTGAGATCTCCACAGTGGCTATCGGACAAGCTTATTCGATGGGATCTCTGCTTCTTGCCTCAGGAACCAAGGGCAAGAGATTTATTCTTCCAAACACTACAGTGATGGTACATCAACCAAGCGGGGGGTTCCAGGGCCAAACATCAGACATTGAGATCCATGCGAGACACATCATCAAGACACGGGAGAGACTGAACAAGATCTACCAGAAGCATATCAGAGAGGGCATCACTTTGGAAGAGGTCCACGAGCTGCTTGACCGCGATCGGTTCTTGACTGCCGACGAGGCTGTGGAACTGGGGTTAGCTGACAGGGTGTTAGCAGCAAGAGAGAAAGTTGGGAAAAAAGATGAGAGTGGCAAAGCAGATTCAAGGAATGTGAAGAAATAGAACCGCATTCAATTTTCAAGTTCTTTGTTGTAAACCCATTTCTTATTCGTTTGACGTCATTTTCGACAACAATAGGTTTAGATCTAGCTCCTCAAAAAACAGATTTGCACTCCGAACAAACTCAAGGTTATCTCAATTACAAGTTAATAAAGATTTGGAAATGTCCAGCAGAAGATCCCCTCTTGAAAAGCCACCAGCTCAACTCCAATCCAAGAGACAGTGCGCCCACGGAAACAACAAGCGCCCATATAGAAGAAATTCAGGGTCCAATGCGGCTGTCAAAGGTGGCAAACGTGACAAACTGAAGCAACCATGCCACGAACAAAACCCTGAGTTACAGAAAGAAGTTAACTTTGCCACAATATTCAAAGTCTATTCGAGCGCAACTGGAATGGTTGTTGAAAGGTCAATTGATCGAGATTTGGTTGCATCCCTCAAGCTGATGAAAAGCTGCAGTGAACAAGAGCCGAGCCCTTCCAGTACAGACTTCCCTTTCTGCTGCTTCCAATGTGGAGCTAAGGATGATGGGAGAGAGTTTGGGGGAAAGTTCCAGACAGTCCAGGCCGTTGGTTTGGGGATCAAGTTGAAGGAATTGCTAACATGAAGAGAGAAGTTGATTTGAAAAGAAATTGCAAGCATTTTGCAAGGCATTTTGCAACAACATTGAGGGCACGAGAGTACGAGAGTGCCACTCTCAACTGAATTAGTCTTAGATGCCATAACACTTGCAACGATGTTGTCTTGTCAAGCAGGATTGAGCGATCCCTTCGAATCCAGCTTTCCATTTGATCGAGCTGGACTAGGTTTTGCACGAAAAATGACAGCATCCCAACAGAATTGTGACAGATCAATAAATATTGGGTAGCCAACATCCTTTCATGGCATGTAGTGAGATGCATCCCGCCGGCGCCCCGCCGGGGGTTTACTTGACTTGCTATACCACAGCTCTCCAGTTCCCCCAAAGTGGAAGCTGCTGCTTGGAAACCCCAAATACTGTAGTTATATATCTCGAAGAATGTCGAAACCGCAGTCTCTTGCGCCCTGAACTATTGGCGTTATAATGGGGCTCACAAAGCTCGCGCGTCGCGCGTGTTTCGCTTACCTAAAAAACAATCTGCTTGATGGCCCAAAAAGGCAGGTTACCTCATTTTGCATCCTGCCAGTTTACCAGTTGTTTTTTTGGCATAAATTTTTTGTTGGAAATCTCCGGTAGGGCCACGCCCTCTGACATCAACAGTGGTGAGTTGCATTGAGTCACCCAAAGCGTAGGCCGATACGCACAAGCCCAGGAGAGGATCAAATTGCAACCAGACATGTTGGAAATACCATTTCTCTAATCTGACAACGTGTGGTCATCAACCAATGCTCTCACCAACTTTCCTACGTGCCAAAACAATGGCTTACATAAGCTCCCCTTCCAACAAAAACGGCCCAACAAAGTTCGCGAAAAATCTGCAGGAGGGCCAACCCACAGGACGCATCGACTTCAAAAAAGCCAACAAAATTAGGATGCTCGTTATATAGTTCAATTTGTATCCCCTAGAGCACTGATTGATCCCTTTTCACACCAGCTGCGTTGCACGTTCACTGTCTAGACACCACACCACACACCGCTGACAGCGACCGCCCGCACACATAGCCAAGTCAAACCCAATCAAATCAAACAAACATGTCTGGCGCCTACACTCCTAAACACATCAATGCCTCGTTGAGACCGCTCACGCTGGTCCACGGTTCCCTCGAATACACTCTATTGGTGCCAACTGACCTTCTTTTCGTCGCCTCCGACCTCAAGGAGCAATTCGAGAAGGCCCTGCCTGAGGCCACCGATGGCTTTGCCGCTGAGGATGAGCCTTCCTCCCCTGTCGAGCTCTTGTCCAAGTTCCTGGGCTTCATCTCATCCCTCATTGACCCAAACCTCTCTGGCAAGTTCAACCAGGTCCTCGACCTCGTCTTTGCCGAGTTTGAGGATGCCTTTTTGCAACAGAACGATGTCCACGCGCTCGCCATCTCTCTATTGAAGAGCGAGGACTACCCAACCACCTTGGATAAGGTTAAGGGCTTGATCAAGAACTACTTTGCCGCCCACATCATCACCGAGAAGAAGGCTGGCAGCAAGTTTGGCTCTGCTCTCTTGAGATCTGTCGCCAACAATGAGGCCAATCTCGTGGCCATCTTTGGTGGTCAGGGTAACACTGACGACTACTTTGAGGAGTTGAGAGACCTATATCAGATTTACAACGGCTTGGTCTCCGATGTCATCAAGGCCGCTGCTGTCAAGTTGAACGAGTTGGTCAGATCCACCCCAGACACAGAGAAGATCTACTCCCAAGGCTTCGACCTACTCTCCTGGTTGGAGAATGAGGACAAGACCCCTTCGACTGAATACTTACTGTCCATCCCAGTCTCTTGCCCATTGATCTGTGTCATTCAATTGGCCCACTACGCCGTCACCGCTAGAGTTCTAGGCTTGACCCCAGGCGAGTTCAGAGAGCACCTGTCTGGTGCGACTGGTCACTCCCAGGGTTTGACCACCGCTTTGGCCGTCGCTGAGGCTGACTCCTGGGAGTCTTTCTTCACCTCTTTGAACAAGTCCGTCACTTTCTTGTTCTACATTGGTGTCAGATGCTCCCAAGCTTATCCAAACACCGCCTTGGCTCCATCCATCTTGAAGGACTCCAATGAGAACTCTGAAGGCCACCCATACCCAATGCTTTCTGTCAGAGACTTATCTCAAGAGCAAGTTCAGAAGCACATTGACGAGACCAACGCTCACTTGCCAAAGGAGAAGCACATTGCCATCTCTTTGATCAACGGTGCCAGAAACTTGGTCGTCTCTGGTCCTCCCCAATCCTTGTACGGTTTGAACTTGCAATTGAGAAAGGCCAAGGCTCCATCTGGTTTGGAGCAATCCAGAGTTCCATTCTCCGAGAGAAAGTTGAAATTCTCCAACAGATTCTTGCCAATTACCTCCCCATTCCACTCCCACTTGTTGCATGAGGCTTATGAGCATGTCAAGGAGGACATGATTTCCGCTGGCTTGGAGTTTAAGCAAGCTGACTTGAAGATCCCAGTCTATGACACTTACGATGGTAAGGACTTGAGAGAGTACAGCGGCTCGGTTATCGAGAGATTGAACGAATTGATTTGTAACTTGCGTGTCAACTGGGAGACTGCCACCCAGTTCTCCGCCACCCACATTTTGGACTTTGGTCCAGGTGGTGCTTCTGGTCTTGGTGTTTTGACCCATCGTAACAAGGATGGTACTGGTGTTAGAGTCATCATTGCTGGTACCTTGGACCACTCTGTTGACGACGAGTACGGATTCAAGCAAGAGATTTTCGACTCCAACTCTGATAATGTCAAGTTCGCCCAGAACTGGTTGGAGGAGTACAAGCCAAAGCTGGTCAAGACCAAGGCTGGTAAGGTCTACGTTGACACCAAGTTCTCCAGATTGCTGGGTAGAGCCCCAGTTTTGGTTCCAGGTATGACCCCAACCACTGTCCATCCAGACTTTGTTGCTGCTACCTTGAACGCTGGTTACCACATTGAGATTGCTGGTGGTGGTTACTTTGACCCAACCACTTTCACCAAGGCCCTTGACAGAGTTGTTGAGCAAATCCAACCAGGTACTGGTATTGGTATCAACTTTATCTACGTCAACCCAAGAATGTTGCAATGGGGTGTCCCATTGATCAAGGAGTTGAGAGAGAAGGGCTACCCAATCCAATCCTTGTCCATTGGTGCTGGTGTTCCATCCTTGGAGGTTGCTACTGAGTACATTGAGACTCTTGGTTTGACCCACTTGGGTTTGAAGCCAGGTTCGATTGACTCCATTGGCCAAGCCATTGCCATTGCTAAGGCCCACCCAACCTTCCCAATTGTCTTGCAATGGACCGGTGGTCGTGGTGGTGGTCACCACTCCTTCGAGGACTTCCACCAGCCAATCTTGCAAATGTACTCCAAGATCAGAAGACATCCAAACATCTCCCTAATTGCTGGCTCTGGTTTCGGATCTGCCGATGACACCTACCCATACTTGACTGGTGAGTGGTCCACCAAGTTCAACTACCCACCAATGCCTTTCGACGGTGTCTTGACTGGTTCAAGAGTCATGGTTGCCAAGGAGGCCTTCACCTCCCCAGCTGCCAAGCAAGCCATTGCTGACGCTCCTGGTGTTACCGATGCCGAATGGGAGCAAACCTACAAGAAGCCAACTGGTGGTATCATCACTGTTAGATCTGAGATGGGTGAACCAATCCACAAGCTAGCCACCAGAGGTGTTATGTTGTGGAAGGAGTTGGATGAGACCCTCTTCCAATTGCCAAAGAACAAGTTCCAAGATGCTTTGGACAAGAAGAAGGACTACATTATCCAGAAGTTGAATGCTGACTCCCAGAAGCCATGGTTTGCCACCGTTGATGGTAAGGTTTACGACTTGCAAGACTTGACCTACGAGCAGATCGCAAAGAGATTGGTTGAGTTGTTGTACGTCAGAGGTTCCCAAAGATGGATTGATATCACCTTGAGAAACTTTGTTGGTCAATTCTTGAGACGTGTTGAGGAGCGTTTCACCAAATCCGCCACCACCTCTGTCATTTCCAACTTTGCTGAGTTGGAGTCCCCAGATGCCACCGTTGACAAGGTCTTCGCTGCTTACCCAGCTGCTAAGACTCAATTGATCAACCAACAAGATGTTGACTACTTCTTGATCTTGTGTCAGAATCCAGCCCAGAAGCCAGTTCCATTCATTCCAGTCTTGGACTCTAAGCTTGAGTTCTACTTCAAGAAGGACTCCTTGTGGCAATCAGAGGACTTGGAGGCCGTTGTTGACGGTGATGTCCAAAGAACCTGTATCCTTCACGGCCCAGTTGCCGCTCAATTCACCAACAAGGTTGATGAGCCAGTTGGTGAGATTTTGGACGGTATCCACGATGGTCACATTGCGAAGTTGTTGAAGGACCAGTACAACTCCGACGAGTCTTCCATCCCTCTTGTCGAGTACTTTGGTGGTGAGGCTCCAGTTGACATCAAGTACGACTTGGTCGAGTCTGGCAACAAGGTTACTTACCAAGCCTCTGCTGAGACTGACGAGGAGGAGTGGTTCAAGGTTCTTGCCGGTCCAAAGCGTTCTTGGAGACACGCCTTCGTCTCTACCAAGCGTGTCATTCAAGGTTCTTCCTTCGTTTCCAACCCAGCTAGACAAGTTCTGGCTCCAGCCAAGAACGTGGATGTTGAGATTCAATACCCAGATGAGCCATCCAAGACTGTGTTGACTGTCTTTGAGCAGATCCAAGGCAAGCGCCTACCTGTTGTTGAGTTGAAGACCATTGACGAGACCACCATCCAGTTGTCGTTGATTGAGAACAGAAACATCTTGAAGGCTCCAGTTGCTTTGCAGTTGTTGTACAAGTACAACTCCACCGACGGTTTCGCTCCAATCTTGGAGATTACTGAGAACAGAAACGAGAGAATCAAAGAGTTCTACTGGAAGGTTTGGTTCACTGAGGACTTTGACTTGGACATTGATGTTCACAAGCCAATTCAAGGCGACAACTTGACCATCACTGGCCAAGATATTGCTGAGTTCACTCATGCCATTGGTAACAAGTGTGAAGACTTTGTTGCCAGATCTGGCAGAAAGCAATTGGCTCCTATGGACTTCGCCATTGTTGTTGGCTGGAAGGCCATCATCAAGGCCATCTTCCCAAAGACTGTCGACGGTGACTTGTTGAGACTGGTCCACTTGTCCAACGGTTACAAGATGATTCCAGGTGCCACCCCATTGGCTAAGGATGACGTTGTCTCCTCCACTGCCGAGATTAGATCTGTCCTGAACCAAGATTCTGGTAAGGTTGTTGAGGTCGTTGGTGTTGTTTCTAGAGATGGCAAACCAGTCTTGGAGGTTTCATCCTCTTTCTTCTACAGAGGTGAGTACTCTGACTTTGAGAACACTTTCACCAAGATCAAGGAGACCCCATACCAATTGACCTTGAAGTCCGCTAAGGACTTGGCTGTCTTGAGATCCAAGGAATGGTTCCAATTGGAGAAGGAGATTGAGCTTTTGGGCGAGACCTTGACGTTTGAGATTGAGACTGAGTTGACCTACAAGAACAAGACTGTCTTCTCCTCTGTCAAGTCTGAGGGTAAGATCCTATTGGAGCTGCCAACCAAGGAGATCATCCAGGTCGGTACTGTTGAGTACGAGGCTGGTGAATCCCACGGTAACCCAGTCATTGACTATTTGAAGAGAAACGGATCCTCTATTGAGGAGAAGGTTCCATTCGAGAATGCCATTCCAATTGCCACTTTGGAGACCAAGGCCCCAGGTACCAACGAGACTTATGCCGTTGTTTCTGGTGACTACAACCCAATCCACGTTTCCAGAGTGTTTTCCAGATACGCCAACTTGCCAGGTACCATCACCCACGGTATGTACTCTTCTGCTGCTGTTCGTGGTTTGGTTGAGTCCTGGGCTGCTGACTCTGTCTCTTCTAGAGTTCGTGCCTTCTCTGTCCAGTTTGTTGGAATGGTTTTGCCAAACGACGTTTTGAGCACCAAGTTGGAGCACGTTGGTATGATTAACGGTCGTAAGATCATCAAGGTTGAGACCAGAAACGAGCAAGAGTCTGTTGTTATGACTGGTGAGGCTGAGATTGACCAACCAGTCTCCACTTTTGTCTTCACTGGTCAAGGTTCCCAAGAGCAAGGTATGGGAATGGACTTGTACGAGAAGTCGGCTGTTGCCAAGAATGTTTGGGACAGAGCTGACAAGCACTTCTTGAACACTTATGGTTTCTCCATTGTGGACATTGTCAAGAACAACCCGGAGGAGTTGACTGTCCACTTCGGTGGTGAGAAGGGTAGGGCCATCAGAGAGCACTACACCCAGATGACTTTCGAGACCATTGTTGATGGCAAGGTTATCTCTGAGAAGATCTTCAAGGAGATCACTGAGAAGACCTTGTCCTACACTTTCAGAAACCCAGGTGGCTTGATCTCTGCCACCCAGTTCACCCAACCAGCCTTGACCTTGATGGAGAAGGCCTCCTTTGAGGACTTGAAGTCTAAGGGTTTGATTCCTGCGGACTGCATCTTTGCCGGTCACTCGTTGGGTGAGTATGCCTCTTTGGCCTCTCTAGCCGAGGTTATGTCGATTGAGTCGCTTGTTGAGGTTGTCTTTTACAGAGGTATGACCATGCAAGTTGCCGTTCCAAGAGACGAGTTGGGCAGATCCAACTATGGTATGATTGCCGTGAACCCATCCAGAGTGTCTGCTACTTTCTCCCAAGAAGCTCTGAAGTTTGTTGTTGAGAGAGTTGACAAGCAGACCACCTGGTTGTGTGAGATTGTCAATTACAATGTTGAGAACCAGCAGTATGTTGCTGCTGGTGACTTGAGGGCTCTTGACACATTGACCAATGTCTTGAACTTCATCAAGTTGCAAAAGTTGGACATTGTCAAGTTGAGAGAGCAACTCTCTGTTGAGAAGGTTGAAGAGCACTTGAATGAGATTATCGATGAGGTTTCCAAGAAGTCGCTAGTCAAGCCACAACCAATTGAGTTGGAAAGAGGCTTCGCTACTATCCCATTGAGAGGTATCTCTGTTCCATTCCACTCCTCCTACTTGAGAAACGGTGTCAAGCCATTCAAGGCCTTCTTGGAGAAGAACATTTTGAAGGAGAATGTCAAGACGGACAAGTTGGTTGGCAAGTACATTCCAAACTTGACTGCCAAGCCATTCGAGGTCACTAAGGAGTACTTTGAGGATGTCTACGAGTTGACCAAGTCTGATAAGATCAAGGAGGTCTTGGACAACTGGTCCAAGTACCAATAATTTGCATGAATATGGTGGGTTGTCTTTGCAGGCGATGTGCTAGTGTGGTGTTAGCGCGTTGCTGGCGAGATTCCCAGTTTTGGGTTCTTTGATTTTACTTCATTTTGTTTGCTTTGTCCATAGAAAGGGATTCCTTTATAATCTATAGGTTATATATTATATAATACGTTTAATGCTTTTTGAAAACTTGTACGGTGGTGATTGGATATACCGTTGTTGCCCCAACAATATTGAGAGTCAATAAAAAGAAAAAAAAAAACTATCTGACACATCCTTGCCAAACAACAAACAAACAATAACCTAATTGCAAAAACTTGAAATGCCTCCAAAGAGTAAGTCCAAAGATGGTATTCTGCTATAGCCTATGCTAATGTTCATCCACAGAGCCAAAATTGCCTTCGCATTTGCTTAAGAAACTGAATAAACTGAAGACGTCAGCGCCATCGATGAAACGAGAACCGAGCACTTACTCCGACTTCTTCACACAGGGCATCGCAGAGGAAGAGTCCGGTGACCGATGGATGATTTCAGATCTTTCCAAGACGCTGAGATTCTACCAGAAGGCGTTGGATTGCTATACTCGATCAACTGAGCTGAACTCTGATGCTTCGAACTTTGATGCGTGGTTTAACCGCTGCCGGTTACAATTCCACGCGTATTCGGTTCTCGTTAATGTGAACCAGGCAGCAGATTTACAAGGAGTTGAAGAATGTGGTGAGTTGCTATCTTTAACTTTGGACGGTGTGCAGAGGGAACATGAGGGTATCATTGCGAGGTTCAATGACGATGAGAGAATTATTAATTGGGATTTCTACTACGATTATGGTCTTGTGCTAATGGAAGTTGTCGAGAGAGGTGAGTTGCCTTTTGAAGAGTTGGAAAGAGTTTCAATCCACGCTGCGCAGCTGTTTAACAAGGTTTTGGATCTATTGACTATGGAGCTGGATTCATTTCTTGAACGGCTGGCAGAAGGTGATTCGGAACAGGATGTGCCCCCGGTTTCAGAGCACCCACCGGATGAGGACCAGGAGTTTACGATGATGGAGCAGGTGACGCCGGCGGTTGTGTTTGATGCTCTCGTTACAACGTTGAAGTTTCTTGCAGCGTGCTTTGAGGCGACGGAGAATGCCTTCCAATTGGTGCACCTCAAATCGAGATTTGATGGGCTGCTGCGCCGTGTTGGCTCTGCCAGGGATGTCTTGATGGGGAAATTCCATCCTGAAGGTGAGCTGCATCCTGATTTGAACTTGACTGAGTCCGAGCTGTTTGAATTTGCGCTTGTGTCACACTCGATTGAAGCCATGTTTGTCGCGGATTTGGACTCGCTTGTCGCTCATTGGTTGCAGTTCCCACAGGGTGCAGGTGAGCAGGATACCGAGAGACGCGCGGCGGTGCTGTTGTCTCAGGCGGATTGTCTCGACACTTTTAAGGACCACCATGTGGGAGAGGCAGATTATGACACGCTGTGGGAAGTGCTGGGGCAAACCAACAGGTTGCTCAAGTTGGGCCAAGATGCGATTAAAGTGCAGTTGCAATTGGAGATGCGCAAAAAGTCCGCCAGGGTGTCCTCCTTGGTGAGCAAGAGCGTTGAGATCTTGGTCAGCAGGGCTGACAACGAGTTGCAACGCTTGTCGCTGGCGGGGCCGCCTGGTTTTGCCAAGGCGCAGGAGAGTGCTGCGCTGTTGCGACGGAACATTGTTGCCCTCCTAAAGAACGGAATGGCCTTGGCTGAGACGAACTGTGGGTTGCGCGAAACGGTGCTTGACCGGTTGAGGAGGGAGAAGTTGCGCAGGGAGTGCATTGTCCGATTGGTTGTGTTCACGACGCCAGGTTTCAATGAGGACGATTTGGTTCGCAACCTCGGAGCAAGCTACTATGCCAAGGAACTGCGGGATCTGAACGATGTGGACTCTTACAAAGGATTGATCGAGACCAGCAATATCAAGCCAGCTTGACACTTTTGACGAGCTGCTTGTGGATTGAAACAGCCTTGCTTGCGTTTCCGTGACTTTATGACGTGGTTGACGCAACAGCTTGTCAAATTGTTTTTTCCGATGACGTGCCAGTACAATATTATTAGACCTAGTACCTACATAAGGAACGTCGATCGATATCCGCGGGCTAAGCAACTGTACAGCAACTAGAGCATATAGGCGTACGTAAGTCCGACGGCGGATATAGTACCAGTATTAAATTTTCGGATATTATGTAATGCGATAGGAGATCTTCACCGGGGCGTGGCCGAACCGGGCACTATCGTTGCTTGCGAATCAGGGGGGGGGGAGCCTATACAGTGTCAGGTATAAAGGCAAGACGATGTCCAATTATAGTCATGACACTAGTACTAATATCTTCGTTTCGAAAGGTCCCGGTCCCAATCCCAGTTCCGGCCCGCCCCACTTTTGTTTCGCTTTTTTCGGCTGTTCCTGTCAACGTTCCGGCATTTCCAGATCAGCTACTTCCCCAGGAAAAAAAGGATTGTGCCCAGCCAAAAAGTGGCGGCAGCACCCCCTCTCCTATTTTGCCCACAGTATAAATAGCAAACACAGCCCCAGGAAAACAAAATAGCAGAGCACCGAACCGCTGGCTTAAATCCAAACCATGGCTGACCTTATGACATACCTCGAGCCCGTTCCAGTGGGCCCGCCAACTTACAAGGCAGCCCACCGCGCTGCCACCGCCGGCTCGGTCCGCTTCCCCGTTTACGAGACGCCGGAGACCCACGCGCTGCCCAGTTACTCGCCGGCGGTGTACGCAACAGCGCTGGTGCTGCGCAAGACGGAGTGGCTGTCGCCTTATGAGCCGTCGCCCATGCGCGCCTGGAAACCGCTCGTGATGGAGCTCAACTCGACGCAGCTCAACTTCTATTCGACGGATGGCCTCCCGCTGATTGGCCACCGTTCCGGCTCCATTTCACACAAGCTCAAGGCTGGTGCCCGCAGCAGGCACCAAGACGCGGTGATTTTCAACGAGGCGGAACATGCGCTCGTGCTCGAGGCGGTCCAGCGGTTCCCCAGCAAGTACCTTGGCGCTGGCAACCTCGTGCGCTCCTACACTCTGCAGCACGCCAAACTGGGACTCCCCGTTGATTACAAGAAGCGCAACTATTGCCTGCGCCTGCGTCTCGAAACGGAGCAGATGCTTGTCCAGTTTGCCTCGCTCGAGGAGATGATTGATTGGGCCAACCTCGTGTCACAGGGAATCAATGTCTCGCTCGACCTGGAGTCGCGCGCCATGCCTTCGGACCGCAGCGTACCCCGCCGCAGACGCGGCGCCCACCATCGCACCAACGCATGGGGACGCCAGTCCCGCCACAGCGCAGACCCGACGCTCGCCAACAGGCTACGCTCTTATTCGGACTCGGATGTCATTCGCAGAGAGCTCTCACCACCACTGGCACCGGGATCCTCGCGTAGACGCGGCAGCACACCGTCAACACCGGGCGACCAAGGCATCATTAGCCGTCTCTTTGGCCGCCGCAGGGCCAACACAGTGGGCAGCGCCGTGGACAGTAGCAGCAGCAGCAGCAGCCTCAGCAGCAGTTGCAGCATCGCGAAGAGCCCAACACCCGTCTCTCCGCCCCAACAGACCACCGATGGAGACAATGACACTAATGAGAACAATGACGATGAACCTGACAATGAACACGAAAATGACATGCACTCCTTGAACGACCTGCACTCAGACGAGGACGAGTCGCTCAATGGCGACACCGCTGCTGCTGATTTATTCCGCACAATCAGCTTTGGCCACTTTGATGAACTCGACCACGACGTCGATCTCCACGACCTTGATATCAAGTGGTGCCCTGACCCGAAACAGGTGTCGCAGCGCAAACTCCTCAAGGATGCGATACGTTGCATCAAGGTGCTCACAGATGACGAATCGTGGGTTGGCAAATTCATCTCGACGCCCTCAAGACCTCCAAAGTTTCAAACTTGCAACAAACTGCAGGAAATGAGCACCGATTTGGTGCTGAGACGAAAAAACAAGTTTGTCAAGGAGTTCATCGTGGGTGTCAATGGTCTTGTCGGCGTGCAGACTGCATAATGCCAGTGAATTAGCAGTGGGCAAGTGCCGCACTTTCAAGAAAAACAGCACTCTCTCTACTCACAGGCCTAATAGTGTAACACATTGAAATAAATACAAAACCCCTCATGTCTAGTATTGATCATAGGTAACTTCACCGAACTTGTCCACACTGATGCTGAATTCTAGATCGTCATCTGTGGTCATGTCCCAGAACTTGTACAGCATCATGAAGGAGAACAAGTTGCACAGACTGCCAAAGAACAAACCGTCCAAGTAATGCTTCACACCTTCACAAATCCTGTTGGAGAGCACATATACAAACACTTGGCCCATAACAAATGAGGTAACTGCCAATGCAATGATACCGACAACGGCATAGTTTCTCAAGACAAACAAGGCCAAAATGACTTGCGAAACGACAAACACAAATAAAAACACAGCATTCAACACGTAAACCACTGTAAAGAGGCCAGTCGTGTTGGTACGATTGAGTGCAGAATTGTGGACCCAGTCTTGGAACGTGACAATGGCCACAACAAACGTCAGGGCACCAATCAGGAATGAGGAAAGACGGATGAACCACATCGATTTCTTCGAGCCATCCTCCCAGAAACGGAAGCCCAAAAATCCACAAATCATCAAACAAACACACGAGGCCGATGCGAATGCCAATTGTATCGCCACAAAGTATGGGTATGATGCGCTTCCAGGAGGACTAACACCGCAGTCGACCACTAAAGTGGAAATTACCAGTGCAAGAATGATCTCGTAGCAAAACAACATCTCGAGCCGTCCAACGGCAGTGTACTTTGATTTGAGGTTGTATAATATCATTAAGAGCACCAATAATGCCACAATGTTGACAAATGCGTTTCCAATCTGGAATATGACTGTGTTGGCCAGCTCAATGGGTCTGGAATAGCACTTTGGCAGCAACCCAGCCTTCAGATTCTCAAACAGAACGTGTTTTTCCGTCGATACTACCTGACATAGTGGAAGCGATGTGCCGTTGCAAATACCGACAAAGTCACCGTAGGCCATGGTTTAAAATAGCGCTTGGTTGTTGGTATGGTATATTAGGGCGCTGTGAACAGTGGTTCCTCCTTCAAAGAAAGAACGTTGTGGCTGAGTAAACGAGGGACAAACGAACGCGGGTTCTTCAATAAACGACGAGGATTGAGTATTCTCTTCAAATAGAGGCAGCTCGGTATGGGACAGATAAAGAGATCTGATGCGTTTGGTTTGAAGATCTGACTATTCAGGTGTCAAAATTTCAAGTTCCACAAAGATTAAATTTAGCCTTGAGTCTAGCCCAAAGCAAAAAGATTTCGTAGCCCTAGCACTAAGGCACGTGAAAATATGGCAAGTTAAGCAGGGCAAAGGAACGTCTCCAAGTGGTGTTTGGATTTTCAGCAGTCGTGGCCCAACCGGCTCATTAGCTAAGCTTTATGCCCAAGCTGACTTGAGATTCTAAAAATCGCGATTTTTTTTTCGCTGGCAACGAGTGTTGGTGTTTGGGTGTGAAGCGGTGACGCTCTGTTTTTTCACAAAATTGTTAAACTTCCAGGTTGAAGAAAGAGTAACACCACCACCACAGAAACATTAGTCACAATGGGTACGTCAACACGACAGATATGGTTACATCACGAGAGAGAATGGAAACAGAAGCACACGACACTATGATTTCATGCGACGCTCTACCCCCCACGCGAGCACCCAGGAGCAAGTCAGCACAAAGTGAAAAGTTGGTCAATGTCAATAATCCAATGCGGGAACAGCACATTTATCGAGAACCAATGTCGATAGCTCACTAGCTACAACGAACCAGCTCACATTTCACCAGCACTGATTCTCCACAGGGTAGCCAACGTTGCATGCTCTCAACGTTGTACCATGCTCACTCAAAGTTTTGTAACCATTGCCAAAAACACCAGGCATTTGAACTTGAATACTAACATCATTCCCAGTTAACGTTCCAAAGACCAGAAAGACCTACTGCAAGGGTAAGGAGTGCCGCAAGCACACTCAACACAAGGTTACCCAATACAAGGCTGGTAAGGCCTCCTTGTTCGCCCAAGGTAAGAGACGTTATGACCGTAAGCAATCCGGTTACGGTGGTCAAACCAAGCCTGTCTTCCACAAGAAGGCTAAGACTACCAAGAAGGTTGTCTTGAGATTGGAGTGTGTCGTCTGCAAGACCAGAGCTCAGTTGTCTTTGAAGAGATGTAAGCACTTCGAGTTGGGTGGTGACAGAAAGCAAAAGGGTCAAGCTTTGCAATTCTAAGGTTTTTAAAACATTGTTATCATTGCTATTGTTTTGCCAGGGGGTTCTGTATATCATTTAATTTGTCACGTTAAAAACTGATGTCTTTGAAGTGTAGGTACTGGGCTAGGAATGTTGTGAGCGGTTGAGATTCGAACCGGGGCGTTTTTCTGAAAACCGGGGGGATGGTGGATCAAAAAAAAAAAAAAAAAAAAGAAAAGGTGGAAATTGAACAGATCAAACAGGAGACCAAAACATCACAATTTCTTTTTCCCCTCGCAAAAAGTTCTCCAGATTGTCTGGTTAGCACAGTCGTTTGAGTGTATATAGAGACCAACACGGCCCTTCCGCAGCTGCTTGCGATTTTCGAACAAAAGGCCCGACTCCCCGAGGCTTTTGAAGCTATGTTCAACTTCAACAATCAACAACAACAGGCGCCGCAACAGCAGCAACAGTACGGGTCGCCGAATGGCCAAGGGTTCGTCCAACCACCGGCACAGTTTAGCAGCAACTATGCAAGACAGCAGGGATCCCAGCAATCGCTTCAAGAGCAGCTCTACCAACAACAACAGCACGAATACTATCAACAGCAGCAGCAGCAGCAGCAGCAGCGAATGCAACAACAACAGCAATACTCAGATCACCAGCAGAGCCAACAAAGACAATTCGCCTCGATGCAGAACACGATTCCGCCCTCGTCGAACGCAATCCAGGTGCCAACCACGCCTCCTCTGACTTACTCATCCCATGGACAATATGCGCCTCAAAGTCCACAATTCCAGGCTCCTCATGTCCCAGTTTCGCCTTCGAGAAGCATCAGAAGCAACAATGGTCTTACTCCTGTCATTTCCAACTCTTCTTCATTGGCATCGAGGTCCAACTTGCAAAGTTATGAGAGCAACGCGTCGATGCAGCCAATCCAACTGACGGGTGCCAACACGCTGAGTCCACCGCAACAAAGCAACTACGTCTATTTTGAGAGAAGACCCGAGATCTTTAAGAAGCACACACAGGACAAGGCTGCCGCTGTCAAGCTCCGCATTGAGAATTACTATCAGATGAGCGTGACGCATGCCGTTGAGAGAAACCAGAGAAGAGTTGACCTCGAGCACAAGCTTTCGACCGAAGACGGCTCTGAGGAGCGTAAGAACAGACAGTTGCAATCTTTGGGAAGAAAAGAGTCCCAATTCTTGAGACTGAGAAGAACCAGACTCGCGTTGGAAGATTTTGACACTGTCAAGGTGATTGGTAAAGGTGCCTTTGGTGAGGTGAGACTGGTTCAAAAGAAGGACACTGGAAAGATTTATGCTATGAAGACGTTGCTCAAGTCAGAGATGTACAAGAAGGACCAACTGGCGCATGTCAAGGCCGAGAGAGATGTTCTTGCTGGGAGTGACTCTCCTTGGGTCGTGTCGCTGTACTACTCCTTCCAGGACACGCAGTACTTGTACTTGATCATGGAGTTCCTGCCTGGTGGTGACCTGATGACCATGTTGATCAGATGGCAGATCTTCACCGAGGACATTACGAGATTCTATATGGCTGAGTGTGTGCTTGCGATTGAGGCGATCCACAAGTTGGGCTTCATCCACAGAGACATCAAGCCAGATAACATTCTGATCGACATCAGGGGCCACATCAAGCTCTCAGATTTCGGTTTATCGACCGGTTTCCACAAGACCCATGATTCGAGCTATTACAAGAAGCTATTGCAACAGGATGACTCGCAAGGAAAATTGCAACAGCCAAGAGCCTTGAACGAGCCCGGTTCGAGAAACACGATGATGGTGGATGCCATCCATTTGACCATGTCGAATAGACAACAGATACAAACTTGGAGAAAATCGAGAAGACTGATGGCGTATTCGACAGTCGGAACTCCTGATTACATTGCGCCTGAGATCTTCATCAACCAAGGGTATGGTCAGGAATGCGACTGGTGGTCGCTCGGTGCCATCATGTTTGAGTGTCTGGTTGGCTGGCCACCATTCTGTTCTGAGACCCCACAGGAGACTTATAGGAAGATTTTGAACTTTCAGCAGACGTTGGAGTTCCCTGATGACATCCACTTGTCGCCCGAGGCTGAGAACTTGATCAGGAGACTGTTGACCTCCTCCGAGTACAGACTCGGTAGACACGGTGGTGCCAATGAGATCAAGAGCCATCCTTTCTTCAAAGGCGTTGACTGGAACACCATCAGAAGCGTTGATGCGCCCTTCATTCCAAAGTTAAAGTCGATTACGGACACGAGATTCTTCCCTACCGATGAATTGGAGAATGTCCCAGAGAACCCAGCTATCACCAGGGCGGAGAAGCAAAGAGAGAACAGTGCTGCTTCCAACACTGATAGCAAGGAGGACTTGCCATTCATTGGGTACACGTATTCCAGATTCGACTATCTGACGAGAAAGAATGCCCTCTGATCCAAAGGACCGTCAAGTAATTAGAATTGAAAGGAAACAAAAACACCTTGATGCGCTACAAGGAGCAATAAACGGCAGGATGTAGTATACATGAATAACAATATGGAAAAACAAAGACTCTATAACAAGTTTACTTTTGCGGGTGTTCTGAGTAAACGTGCAGGGCCCCCCACCTTACGTGGACAAGGAGTTGAACAAGACCGAGATACTCTCGCCGTAGTGGTCACGACGAATACACTCGGCAAAGATTGGCGAAACATCAATGGTGACGAGCTTCTTGACCTTCTTCTTCTCCTCGGACAATGGGTAAGTGTTGGTGACGACAATTTGGTCAATGTACTTGCAGTCATCCAACTCTTGCAGGCATTGGTCAATGAAGAGACCATGGGTGGCGAGCAAATAGACCTTCTTGGCACCACAGTTGAGACGGCAGTGCTCCGCCGCGGCGATGAAAGAGCCCGGTCTGTCAATCATGTCGTCCAAAATGATGACGGAACGGTCCTTAACGTTACCAACCAACGTGATCAGCTTCTCCTGGGACAAAGCAGCAGGCTCGTCGTCGTCAGAATCGGCGGCATCGTAAGTGCCTCCCAACGCGTACGAGCTCGTGTCGTTGGCCAGGTCGTCCTCCAACGCGCACTCTTCGTCAATGGCCTCGGAGATAAAGTCATCGTCAACGACGTGGCCTTGGATGACACGGGCAGTCTGCAGGCCGTTGGCGAGGATGAGCTCCTCGCCCTCCTCGCCGTCGTCTCTCTTGGCACTGGATCTTCTTCTGGCGGCAGCAGCGGCGGCCGCGGCGACGGCACTCTGTCTTCTCTGCCTGTTGGCCAACAGCTGCGCCTGGGCGCGCTTCTGCGAGTAGACGTCGGCAGTCCGACGGCGGTCGGTGTGGATCATCGCAAAGTTGATCTTCAGGGAATCCGCCAGCGCAGTGACTCGCTTCGTGCCGCCTGGGTTCTTGGACACGACGACAGCGTTTTCGCAGTCGTCGACATTCTCCCTGATCCACTTGGCCAGGCTCGGGCCGCCGTACAAATTGTCAACCGGTTTGGAGAAGAACCCTTGCATTTGCGAGGCGTGTAGGTCCATTGAGATGACGTGGTCGGCACCTGCCATAATCAGCAGGTTGGCCAGCATTCTCGCCGTGATGGCACCTCTGTGCTTTTTCATCTTGGATTGCTTCGAGTATGGGAACTGCGGGATCACGGCGGTAATCTTCTTCGCTGAACCGCTCTTGCAGGCGGAAACGAGGATCAACAGTTCCATGATATGATCGTTGATGCTCTCAGAACCGGACTGGATGACGTAGACGTCCTCGTCTCTGATGGAGACGCCGATTTGGACAGAGGTCTCGCCGTTGGAGAACTTCTTCAACGTGCAAGGGGCAGGCTCGACGCCCAGCTTGGTGCAAATGAGCTGGCCCAGCTCCGGGTGGGAGTTTCCGACAAAGACCTTACACTTGCGCATCTCAGAGATGGAGGGGGTCTCTTGTTGTTGCTGTTGCGAGGACACGGTGGCTGACTTGTTTGAAAGAGGTGTGAGAAAACTGCTGCCGCTTGGTAGACCGAACTAGCAGGTGTGCCAAAAAAAAAGCAAATGGGTCAGAGCGAGCCAAACAAAAAAAAACAACCTATGTTCTGGTTCTGAGGGGGTGAGTCCCAGATACGACGTTTGCCTTTGGAAAGAAGCGGTTTGATGGCCTTTTACAAAGTGTAAGAGGTAAGAACAGGGCTTTTTTTCTAACCCATCAAGAAAAAAAAAATTGTACTCCAGAAAAAAAAAAGCTGAATTCCGGTGTGGCCTGGGGAAAAGGAAGCGAATAATTCCGACCCTGCTTGTAATGGGTTATCGAATTGCATAACGTTTTTACAAGAGATGAAGCGAGTTAAAGAGTGAGATACAAGCCAATGGACTTTTGAGGACAGTTTTATAATTTAGATACTGCTACCCCCCCCCCCCCTCTTCAAAGCTTATTCACTCTAAAGTTCTTCTTGCCCTGTCAGAAGTTGCGATGAGGTGTGCTCTAACCGAAAATTTTCTCAAATGCTCCAAGAACCAACCCTCTTCAACAAGATCTGTATCAAGAAATGGCAGACTTCAAGACAAAAGGCAGAAGGGCGATATCGGGCATTCAGAATGTCGAGGATGCCAGTGACGAGAATTTGGGCAAACTGCGAGACTCGTTGCAACCAAAACTGGCACCGTTGAGGACCTCTGGCCTGTTCAAGCGCATCATCGACACATTCACCACACAGCAGATCAGAATAACGAGGATACGATGTCTGGCCCTCGGGTCCCCAAGTCAAGAGACCCCTGCATTGTACCAACTGGCATTGCTAAAGCTGACTGTCGAGCATTTCAAAGTCGAGCCCGGAAATGTCTCCCTTTTCGACCCTGTCTTCACAGCACTGGACAAGGCTTACTTGGCCGCGGAGGGCCATGTTGTCGAGGAGGAGTACAGCGTTGAGGAAGTTGATACGACATTGTTCTTCCTTCCACATGCGCCGCTATCGCTCACTGAGCTCATTATTAACACTGACAAGCCCGTCATTCTGCTTGCCAACAGCATCTCGACACACACAGAGAGACTCAACAAGACCGAACTACACGGCAAGTACCCAGTACTATCAAAGGCTTTGCATTTGATAACAAGTCAAAACAGTGCTGCAAGCGATGACGGGTTCCAAGCTGTTTTCCCCAAAAGGAAGAACAGAAAGTCCAAGTTCAAGTACGTCGAGCCAGCACTTGACTACCAAGGCATCGACGCTCATTTCAACAGAGTCGAGTTGGTGAGTTATAAAGAGTTCGAGGAAGGTGAATGGAACAATTCCTTCACCGATTTGGCATTCCATAGACTCCTCGAATAGAACATTTCCTTTTTTTTTTTGGTTTCATGCCAGGCGCTTGTAAATGACTGGCTCCCCTAACAGCTTTGCCAATGTAAGATCCAAGGACTCCCATCCCAGGAGATTATACCCAGCATCATTGATCCTGATCAATCTTCTCTTAATATTGATATCCACCTCTGGGCCCTGGGACAACTTCCTGAAATAAGTCTCAATCTCGTCCCCGACAAAGTATGCCTCCTCCACTTCACTGAGACCAAGGAACTTCAACACATGGGACTTCTCAATGAAAGAAAGCCTTACCAGTTGAGACTCCTCCGGCTCGCTGGACCCCTGTATCGGTCTTATCGTGAGTGTGATCGGGATCAATCGCGGCGCATCGTTGACAGACGTTTTCAAACAGACGTGTCCGTCCAACGGCTCGATATCAACCAGTTTCCCCCAGATGCTGATACTCGTGCCATCAACTTCGGTCATGAGGTTCAACTTTTCGAATTGAGATGGTGTTGAGGCACCAACTTCTGTTGCAGATATCCCCACAGCTCCAACTGTTCTCTCCTCCATGCTGATCTGTGCGGCCGGTACATTGCTGGCATCGCCAAAGCTCTCCTCGAACATGTTAACGTCACGCGTCCGTATTTCTCGATGCGGTCTGGTGTTGGGGTTCAACAGGTACTCGTATTGCAATTGCGGATAAGTTTGGAGGAATTGATACCTATGGTCACGGATATATTGCAACGGGAGAGCACCTTGCGAAATGTTGCGGAACACGGGCAAATCCTCATCAAAGGTGTCGAGTGTGAGCAAAGAAACAGCACGAATTGTACCACTGATTTGACGGTCGTAGTCCTTGTATCGCATCTTGACCCGGACAAAGATCGGTTCGTTGGTGAATTCGGTCCTGGAGAAAGAGCGACCTTCGGGCTGATACAGCCCCTTATTGGTCAAAACGTCAAGAAAAGGCTGCAATTTGTCGTTGAAGCACACGATTTTCATCAGCTGACTGTTCTCTATTGGGAAAGGGGCGTTGAGTTGCGGTGGATTGCGCAAAAGATGCTCATTGCGGGAGAAATCGGTGATGGTTATCACGCTGCGGCCGTCGCTTTCGTACTTGAGATGGCACAGAAGACCCGTGACTTCGCAGTATTTTGTCGTTAGTGACAACGAGAGATCCTTTATCTGGAGCAGCGGATCGTTATACGTTCTCACGGACCTCATTGTCCACAGCAGTACATACAACGGCAACGCGACTGGTTCGTGGCTTTTTCGCGTTCTTAAAAAAAAAAAAAAAAAAGAGGTAAAAGAAGGACTCTCTCCTGTTGACATACCAGGGCTGCAAAAATTAAAAAACACAATGAGCATAACTCAGATCTCTGACCTCAACGAAGTGTATTCGCATTTGCACCAATCGCGCACTTCAGTGGATATCCGAACAATCCTTTTAATTGACAACATCGAGGAACGAGAGACCCATTCAGCGCTGTCGAGGCATTGGCTCCTCACAATGACAGACTTCACTGCGCCATTGAAAGCAGAGGCTTGTCAGTTCAAAGTTAAACATGATAGCGAGGCCTCGAAAATTGTGGAGCAGATCCAAGAGACGTATGGAACCGGTACTATGTTGGACCAGGGCAACGCGGTGATGGTAAACGTCCATGCCCTTGTGCAAAAAGGTTCCGGTTTTGCGATATTGGGGGAGTATCACTATGAAGTACTCTCAATGGAGGTTGTCAATACCGTTGAAAACATTGAAGAGTTGCTGGGCGACTTTGATCTCAATTGCGACAAGATTGAGCAATTAGCATTGCGGATGAAAGAGCGGCAGCCGATGTGGAGCAGAATCAAGAATAAGAACGAACATAGGAAGCTTCTGAACATGATTGCACAGAAGCGAGAACAAGAACATACTGTGATCGAGGATACCCTTCAACAGGCACCGACGAGGAACGTCCTTTTCCAAGCTCACGATGAGCTAATGTTACAATCACAAATCAATATCCCTGTTGGCTCCCAGTTCATGTTCCCTGGAGACTCGCAATTCAGCAGCAGCAGCTTGGAAGACGACATACTCTCATCGACACCGCCGCAGAAGCGTGGTCAGTCCCAATACGAAGAACTCCAGCTGAAGAGAACGAGGCACAGTCTCGCTGAGGTGGAGGGGAATGAAGAAGAATCAGCGATAGAGCCCGAGCCCGAGCCCGAGCCCGAGCCTGAGGATGGCGAGGCCAGGGTCAAACTGGAGAGGTATCTCAACCGCATCGCCTCGAGGCTCAGCTCGCAAACCATTGAGGAGAATTGCCAATTCACATTCAATGGCCACGTTATGGGCACTTTCCCAGCATCTTTCCCAATTGTCGGTCAGAGTTATCGCTCTCTGGCAAACACGGTCAATTTCCGCATCATCATCTCCAACATCAGCCACGATTACGTTGACTCTGACGAATCGCTTGCCTTTCATGCCAATAGAAACTGCTTGGAATTGGAGTTCCGGGGTAAGGTCAAAGTGATGAAGTTTTTCGGTTATACCGATTTCGACGAGTTTTGTCAGGATGTGGAACTGGTCAGAGTCAAATTAAAAAAGTTGGTCAATGAGAGAATGGGGCCCATTAAGTTCACAGTCATTAAGAGAAAGCTGGCCATGCAAAGCGGGAATAAGATCATTTGGGAGTGTCTCGATACGATCAATGATCTGTTAGCAAAGTAATTCATTATAAAAAAAAAAAAAAAAAAAAGAAAAAGAGGGGCTTCAATGGTCATCTAGCCATTGCAACAGGTCGGCAGTAACCTTGTTGTAAATAGGCTCAACCTCGATAAAGATTGAATGCTTGGCATTCTCCAGGATATCAATCTTCTTGTCCTCAATGGTGATCAATTCAATGAATTTCTTAGACGCCTCGGGGTCATTGATCTTGTCATCACCGCCATGGAAGATATACACTGGAACGGTAAACTTCCCCGCGTGTTCCTTCTTGAGCAATCTTTCACCCCTGTCGAGGAAATCGGCAATCTGGCGCAATGTCCCCGTCAACGGCACAATGATTGGGTCCTCATTGGCAAACTTGGCCCATTCTGGGTCACTCGAGATATAATCCGGGTTAAGTTTAGTGTCAATGGAAAAGTTAGGCATGATCTTTGCGGCAATACGGCCCGAATGTTTCGCAATTGCCGATGGTTTTGTGCTGGGATGGAGCAGGATCAGAGGTCCCGAGGCAAAGATACCTCTGATTTTGTCCTTGCTCTTGCCATGGACACCATAGTTCAACACAATGCCGCCGCCCATTGAATGACCTCCCAGGAAAACTTTCTCCTCCCTGCCTTGCTCTTTCAACTGTTTCAAATTGTACTCAATGAAGAACTCGAGGTCGTCAAATGCGTGGAACTCATTGGTGGCACCTTTGAGCGCACCAGGGGACGTGTTGCCGGCGCCACGCTGGTCAAAGAAGAACACTTCGTAACCGCCGCTGGCAAGGTGGTCAAACAGACGCACATAAATCTGGTCGTACTCCGAAAAGCCATGGACAAAGACAATGCGGCCTTTATAAGGAACTTGCTCTTGGCGCTATCACAGTGTGTTAGTTTCTCAATAGCCCGCTGTGGGGACACTCTTTAATACATACCCAAAGGACGGTGCTGAAAATGGCACCATTGTGCTCAATCTTGTCATATAATGGTTTGTTTGTCGGGATATAAGGAGGTTGAGGGGCCATTTGTTGCTGCTGATGGATTGGATTTGTCAAACAGGAAAAGCTGGATTTCTTTATAGCAGCTTATTTAAAAAAAAAAAAAAAAGTGTCATTCTCCGCCTTGTTCGCGACAAAGCAGTACAAACAGATCTTTTACACTGATAACCATAGAAAGTCAGGATATATAAAAAGCAAATAGAAATTAGAGATTAAATCATGTGTTTGGTCTTGTCAATGACATCTTGAATGAAACCCTTCTGGTTATCCTTGTTAGCACTCGTCTCTTCGGCACTCAAACCCCTTGGAACCTCAGCGCCATTGGCTTTGGAGCCACCAGCTGCCCGTTTGGACGACGCGGTGGTGGTATAGTTTCCTGCAGGCAGCGTCTCATCGGCCGGGGAGTTGAAGGAGCCTGGAATGTCCGAGAGCTCGCCAGTGATGGGATTGCGGTCCTTCAATGGGCCGGTACCGGCAGACAGAGCCGGGTCGAGCGACATCGACTTGGTGATCCTGTTGTCGTCAAAGCCATGGTCGTACTCTTTGCCTGCCGCCCTGTTGGAATTGCCCAAGTCCCTGTCCGACGTGGACAAACCAGAAGTGCCATACGCTCCAGCGCCACTCTGCTGTGTGCCCCTGGCTGCCGTGGAGCCAAACAGAGCACCGCCAGTTTGCTGCACCGGGTGGCTCAGCTTCTCCTTGTCAAACGACTCGACAGCCTTGTTCAGAGACGCCTTGAGACCTGCAGTCTCCAAATCCTGCTCCGTGACTTGCTTTGGCGCATCAGTGGCGCCATAGCCAACCGCGGCGCCAATCTTCTCGAGCTCAGGATCAGTCGAGAGACGTCTCAAGGGCTGTTGCTGCTGCGATCCCATCAAGTCAGAGTTCGCACCGGCACCAGCACCAGCACCACCAGCTGGAGCAGCGTCCAATCCACTCTTTGCTGGCGCGTGGGTGCCAGAAGCAGAGTAGTAATTCTTGTCAGTTGGAGTTCCAGAGGCTCTCTCATCCTTCTCGCGAGCAGTAAAAACGGAAGCCCCAGTGGCCCCGAGTCCCAAAGCAGCAGCCGCAGCAGCCGCAGGAGCGCGCTGTCCCTCATTTGCGTCTGTCGAGGCGCCAGCATTCAACGATGGTCCCGCGACGCCAGTCGCCTTGGACTTGTCATATGGGGCAGAACTGGTAGACTTGTCGACATTCGTCGTGTACGCCCCGTTGACGGGCTCAGGCTCCTCAGGCACAGTTTCAAACGGACCGGCGCCGCCAGCGACAACGGCTGGCTGCGCAGACTTCGACACTGGCGCGCGCGTGTAACTGCCGTCGTTGGCGTCAGCCGGTGCAACTTCACGGGAACCGAGTCCACGGCCCATTGCTGCACCAGTGGCAGCCCCGAGGGCAGCGCCGCCGGCAATAGCTGCTGCGGGCACTGCAGTGCCAACGCCCGCAGTGCCAACGCCCGCAGTGCCAACGCCCGCCAAACCACGAGTGCCAACTTCTGGGTCGGCAACTGTCTGCTTCTTCGAGAAGAAGCCGCGTCTCTTCTGCTTCTCCTGGACATACGTGTTGCCATAAGTCTCGTGCGACGAGGAGTCATAGTCACCAGCGCCGGCAGTGGTGGCATAACCCTGTCCCCGACGTGAAGACGTCTTGCCCAAACAGGAACCAAGACTGTTGAGCACCAGCGACAAAATGAGCAATGCGACAGAGGCCCAAATGAACCCCATCATTGTCTGGCCCAGTTTGGTGCTATTGCCGGCATCGCGGAAGTCATTGCGCGCCTTGACATAGGCAGCGGTCAGCAGCGACGCCGACAACGCGACAAAGAGGAGTGCCAATGCCGAGGAAACAGGTGTCAGCCACCCCAACGCCTTCGCAGAAGGCAGGCAAAGGGACAGCGACGCTGGCAACAGCGCCAACAGCGTGAACAGCAAGCCAATCAACAGGAAAGCCCAGCCAGTTTTCGACAGGTAGTAAGTTGTGCCCTTTCTGCTGTCGAGACCGCTAGGCACGCCTTCAGTGGTGCCAAAGTTGGCCACTGGCGACATTGGATACGCGGCAGAACTCGAGGTGCAGTCTGTGTTGCGGCCATCCGAGACACCGCACGAGTTGTAATTGGTCCAGCGAGTCACTGGGTGCGCCCCAGGAATGGACCCAGTGCCAGCCTCAAGCCAGTACCATTTGCCCAAAACAGAGCTTGTCGAGGCACCGCAGAGAATGTTGAAGAACAGCAGCAACGCGGCACCAGTGAGGAAGAACAGGGACAAGACGTAGAGGAACCGCATCAATGAACAAAAGAGAGAGAGTTGTATAGTGGTGGGTAACCGCGGGTATCAAAAGAAAAGAGGGGATGCGTCGAGGGTTAAATACTGTGAGACGAAGTGCACGGCAAAGCAACAGAGTTTGGTTTGCTTGTACAGTAGTGTATTCTTTTTTGGACTGGATGACGCAGGGACTGATTTTTGCTCATCTTCCCCCAGCAACAAGACAAAGAAGGCTACAAAGCAATGGCCAGAAAGAGGTTGAACATATCCTACTCCCAGTTGCGCTACTGGAACCCGAGGATTCAAGTGTACATGAACGCATCTTGTTGAATGCTGATTTTCGGTTATTTAGACTTAAAAGAGTTGCCCCGGTCATGCATGTCTTTGGGGCCAAAAAAAAAAAAAAAAAAACCTGTTTGGTTGCTTTTGACACAATTTGAGATTGCGATTGTGGCCTGCCAGATATTATTCCATTTGGAACTTTTTTTTTCGCAGTGATGTCATCGGTGGGTAAATGTAAAACTCTACACAGACGACTTAACTTCTGATCTCACAAAATTAGAGTAGAGTGCTTTGACGAATCGCATGTGAGAATCAGACAGCTGGTTAGATAATCGGAGTTGTTATACTGGTTATGAGTGATGACTACTCTCTGATTGCATGGTCAATGTGTGCATCCGAAGTGAATGGTCACCCTTTTTACTGCAGGCTCTCTTTGGCCTTCTCCAAGGCATCGTACAGCTTCTGACCGTCTTCGCCCGTCTTCACCGTGGCAAGATAAGTCTCAATCTTGCCCTCCTCGACAACAGGAATCTTCACCATATTGCCCTTGGCACCCATCTTCTCATACTTGAACGTGGCCACAACAGGAACGTTCAAAATGACTCTGTTGGAACCGTCAGCCCTCACTAGAATTCTGGCCTTGCCCGTCGAAGAGTTGAAAAGCACTTTGAGATCACCAAGGCCTTTGGCTTCATATTTTTGCGCATCCTTTTCAAACCGCTGAACTTTGGAACGCTTGGTATACAGAGTCTCCTCCTCCTCTTCACCAGTCTTCTCCTCAACTTTCTCAGACTTCAACTGGGCTACTGGCTTGAATTGGGCAGTCGATTCTTCTTCTCCTTTTTCTTCGTCATCCTTGGATACCTCAGCTGGCGCTGGTGAAGCAGACGTCGATGGCTTGGTGAAGTCAAAGTTGAAGCTCGATGCACTGCCAAAAGCAGAGGCCGTGGCATTGGTGCCAAAGTTAAAGGTCGGCTTGGCATCTGTCGATGTGGCAGAGCCAAAGCCGAATGCTGGCTTCTCAGAAGAACTGGCAGGTTTCGAACCAAAGGAGAATCCCGGCTTGTCGTTGGACTCTGTCGGCTTAGCACCAAAGCTGAACGCCGGCTTCTCTGCAGCTTCACCGTTTGCGGTAGCTGGGGCACCAAAGTTGAAGCTGAATGCGGCCTTTGGTGGCTCAGTGGCGGCTGGTGTTATCGTAGAGCCAAAGGAGAAAGATGGTTTGGCTTCCTCGGACTTGTCCTCCGCGGCCTTGCCCGAGGCGAATGGCTTCTCAGTGGTGCCTGGTGCTGGCGCAATGGCACCGAAGGAGAACTTTGTTGCAGATGGCGCCTCGGTCTTAGCCGGGGCTGGGGCTGGGGCTGGGGTCAATTTGAAGACAGAGTCAGTCGTTGTTGGAGGTTTGGCCAGTGTGAACTGTGGGCCAGTGACATTGACATTGTTGGCAGTCTTCTTCTCGCTCAACTTGAAGACAGAGTCACTCGTGGTTGGTGGCTTGGCCAATGTGAAGGTTGGACCCTTGGCAACAAACTCCTCCTCAGAGTCAGAGTCGGAATCGACATTGATAGCATCGGCTGCTGGGGTTGAAGACGGCTTTGCCGGTGGCTCTGCCAGTGGCTTTGCCAGTGGCTTTGCCTCGGTCTTCTTGGTTTCTTCAGCAGGCTTGGAAAAGTTGAACGATGGGTAGGATGATGTGTGTGTCGAGGTTGACGGAGCAGTTTCCATTGCGGTGGTGGAGCCAATGGAGAACGCTGGCTTGGTTGTTGAACCAAAGCTGAATGATGGCGCAGGGAGAGTCTTCAGATCCTGTTGGGTCTCCTTGTTTTGTTCAATCTGCTTTGGCACGGGCTCCGGAGTGACATCCTCCATGATGGAGTCCGTTTCAATCTGTTCATAGTACTCAATGTACTTGCGGAGGATCGGGGTATAGTTGGCGACCGGGTTCAGGTTTCTCTCCTGCGAAATCTTGTTGTAAAAATTGTCGTTCAATGCCTTGATCTTGGTTGGCTTATCTGGCACATTGGTGGACAATGCGGTCTCAGTTGCCGTCGATGGCACCAAAGATGTCGACGTGGTGATCGCGCCAAATGAGAAAGCAGGCGGCTTAGCAACTGCGGCAGGCGCTGAAGAAGGAGGAGAAGGGGCAAATGAGGCAAATGGGTTTGGCTTAGCAGCTTCCTCTGTGGTAGCTGGGGCAGCACCAAATCCAGCGAATGGGTTTGGCTTTGATGAGTTGTCAACGCCCGTTGGAGGGGCAGAGCTCGATTGGAAGTTGAAACCAAAAGTGCCAGTAGGTTTAGGTAGTGGGGCAGCTCCATTTCCTGCGCTTCTGGCTTCCAAACGAGATCTCGGCTTCAGAATCTTTCTCTTGGCTAACACTTCAGCAGAGGCTCTTGCTTGTTGTTGTGGTTCCTCATCGGCATCATTCTCGTGTTCCCAGAGGTTCTCTCTCGTCACTTGCGACTCAGCAGTGCGCTTACCCGACATTCTATAAGGTAGTCAGGTAGTTGGATTTTTTATGGAGAGTTGGTACTGCTCTCTTGGGACCCGGCACTTTCACTTGACACGGGGTTTCCTGTTGTTGTTTTGGCATTTCATTCCAATTTTTAATAAGCTCAAACCCTGAAAGTTCCGCACGTGATACAGGATAGGGCATACCGACCCAGTTATTTTTTTTTCTATTTTTTATTTCTGCTTTTAATCCCAAAAATGTCCGGATGTGAAATTCACGCATATACCTACAAAGAAAATAAACGTCACAAACATCCATCCCCCGAGTCGCGACCAGTTGGGTAAAAACTTTCAAAATTAACTTTTCAATCGCTACCTTAGTTCAAGTTTGACAACGCAACAAGGAATTATCAAAAAGTATGTCGAGCTCAACACGAGAAGAGAGTCATCAGTACAATCAGCGCGTACATTGAACATAACATCTACCTTTCAACTCTGAAGCTGCAGTTGCCCCATTGTTCCAGCCAAGTCGGTGAGCCATTGCTACTCCCCTTCCAAACAACACTGAACTCATTTATTAGAACACCACCAGCTCGCACGGTTCTTTGGCATCTCATCATTACCATACCCAGGCTAACCCAACATCCCAAATTCAGCCATTGCTATGTTTTAAATTGTTCAAAAACCACGCTGATCTGATTTCTTCCCTCATATGTTGACCAAATGTGCAAGGTACTAACAAAATCCTACAGTGGCTCCAAAGGTGCAACAATCCAAGGCCGCCAAGGCCGCTGCCGCTTTGGCCGGTGGTAAGAAGTCCAAGAAGAAATGGTCCAAGGGTAGAGTTAAAGACAAGGCCAAACACGATGTCATTTTGGACCAGGACAAGTTTGACAGAATCCTAAAGGAGGTTCCAGGCTTCAAGTACATCTCCGTCTCCGTTTTGGTTGACAGATTGAAAGTTGGTGGTTCCATTGCCCGTGTTGCTCTAAGACACTTGGAGCGTGAGGGTACCATCAAGGCTGTCTCCAACCACTCCACCCAACAAATCTACACCCGTGCTACTGCTTCTGATTAGAGGAAATGCTGCTTAGCTGAAACTTTAATTAATGTACATTGTATAACGATATCAATGGTTGTAGTTTGTGAGACTCCCAGAGCGATAGGGACAAAGTGTCGTTCTCAACGCGAGAATCCACAACAAACCCTTGGAAGGAACGCTGATCTTTCCTTTCTTCCACTACAAATCACTTATTCTGCTATCTGTTTGACATCTGAAACTTGCCCTCATTCAGAATAGAATTCTCTATCCCCCAATGCTTTGACAATTGTCCAACCCTAACCAAAAAAAAAGGCAATGGTTTACCCGGCTTCAACTTCCTACAAATTCAAATTTTTTTTTCAACGAACTTTCTGGCCTTGTCTTTCCTTAATAGTTTGTGCGCCATTTTGAAAAAAAAAAAAAAGGTATGTGATCCCAAATCACAAGCTCTTCGCCACAGTTATGAACCAAACTTAGATGATTATAACCATGATTCACTGAGGAAGTACATGCAGGACACAAAATAATTTTAGGAATTCTTCGTTTATGATTTGGTTTTTGTTTTCATGGCTTTTTTGAATGAAGAGTTGGTTTCGCAAGCACCAAACGGACACGACTAACAAATAGCTCCAGTATGTCCTTTTTAATTTCTTGACACTTGAATCCGTTGGCTTTAAAGCACTCGATTGATGAAAATTTTCCTACTTTTGTCCCGGTGAATAAAGGATGTGCCATGGATAAAAACATGCATCACCATCTGACATTTGCGACAGTTTGTGGATTCAAGATGTTTGTCCGGTTTACGTGGTGAGAGAGGTGACTAACATGATGTTAAAGTATTGCCTGGAAGTCCGGTCTGGAAATACAATAGGTAAGTTCTCTACTGCTTCTGATTCAACATTGATTTGGTGCTTTCCTGATGATACAAAATAATTTCAGTTCTGCTTCTGAGAATTAATGAAGATAACCAATTTTACCAAAGCTCTGTCTGACAATCACCTTGTCAATGTTGATTGATTGTTTGAGGAAATCGTGAACTAACATTTTTTTGCAGATCTCTTTTTTTTAGGAATGCACGCAGAATTCAATTCGAAACTTTAGTAGTATTTTTTTTTCTACACTTTTCATTTAAATCATACTGTTCATTACTGGTTAGATCTTGGATCCAGAGTCTTGGAGATTGGAGCAGGCGCGCTGGATTCTTCCTGCTTCACGACGACATCGGGCTCTTCTGCAGACGGTAACTTCTCCTTCAATGGCGTGGTTGTTTCGCCAGCCACAATGCCCAGAACGGTCTGTGATGACCTCTCCGGGTCTGGGACCACAACACCTGGATCCTTCTCCATGTGGGCACCAGGCTTAGGAGCCTGCTGGCCCACCATCTGAGCCTGTGAGCTTTTAGTTGGACTTGGACCAGGGCCTTCACGCTTTGGCGTGTCATTGGACAAGGGCACAATCTCGGGCTCCGTGTCAAGCTTCTTCTCGATAACCTCCTTTGTCTGTGATCTTCTGAGCTCGACAAAGTCCTTGATCTTCTGCCACTTTTGTCTAATGGCCAGGCTTTGCTTCACCATGATCTTGGTGTCGATAAAGTGGACAATCTTGAGGATAAAGACCTGCGTATATGGGCTAAAGTTCAGTTTGATCCAAAAGAATCCGAGGTAGATAACGAGGGCAAACCCAGAGGTGCCTCTGAAAACAAGCGTGTCAAATAGCAGGGCGACAATCACCACGAGCTCACTAAAGGCGATGGCATCGCCGAGAACTCGTTGGTGCTTGATAACGGCCTCAATGTTGAAAAAAGACGAAATCTGCAGGGCAGAGACAATGTAAAACGGGATGAGCTTGAAAATGGACGCTCTCGAGACGAGCCAAATGACACCAAGCAATTGGGTCTGGAAATTCTGCGTGGCCAGCAGGGTCTGGAAGTCTGGGACAACGGATCCAAACGTCGTCAGAACGGTGATGGAATAGCTCAATTGGACGCCGATAAAAGCGAGCAAGTAGGAAATAAGTGGGGTATAGTAGAAGCTGCTTAGCCACCATCTCAGCGTGTGGAAAAGGATGAAGATCGCGCCAAAGCCCAATGTCAGGCCGTGGCCAGCGAGCCAGACATACTTCTTAAGGGGCAATGGCGGCTTCACTTTCTCCACGAGCACTTTTCTGGTGCGTTTGGCACCAGGACGAGCCGGCTGCGCCTCAGGCAAGGAAGGGTCCAATGCAGTGATTGTGACGGACATTGGCAAATGCGTGTTTGAACTAAGGGAAAGTTTTCAGAAATTTGGCAACTCAAGTTCAATATAAAATTGAATTGTCTTTTGCTGTTGTTAAGATTGAGGCTATTTCAGGTTTGCTGCCCTGTTATAGAGTTGGTCGGGGCACTACGGCTTTCGCAAAAAAAAACCACATGCGCACGTGACTGACGGATGTTTATATACTCTAAACAGATGTCAGCAGGTTGATGACACCGGAGCAGTACTTGATCAAATTGTCAAACTGCTCGGTCTTGTGCTCATGGGCTCTATACCACTCATCCAGCGCTTGCGAGAGATCCTCGTCGTCCTTGCCGGCCAAAATGACATCGCCGTGGTTCTTCAACAACATGTTCATCCATGCCTCGACGAGCTCAACGTCCCTGTTGGCCTTGAAACCTTGGGTCAGAGCCGCGACGAACCACGAAATCTCCGTGCATTCCTGAGTGTTGATCGACTTGATCTCGAGATCAGTAACGGAAGGCGATGCATTTGAAAGGAACGTCAGGAACTCGGCATAGTCACCCCCAGAATTGGTGCATTCTCTCAGTAGTTTTGTAAAAGTGGACTCAAAGGAAACGGTGCCCGAAGTTGGTTTCAATTGCACGCCGTTGGAGTCGACGAGTTGCTCGTCCTTGTTGTTGTCTGCGAGCACGGCAGACTCACCCAATTCCCTGCCAATGGCGTCATCACCAACTTTGGCACCCGTCAGCTGCATGAAAAACGGAGCATTTTCTGGCTTCTTAGGCGCCTCCTTTGGCTTGTTTCTCTGCTTGATGAGGTCAAGGTTCAGCAAAGTGGCGAACTTGGATCTTGGACCCGAGGACAACGTCGCAAGGTCATCGCTGATCTGGGCAACCGACTCGTAATGGTTGTCAAAGAGCTCTTCCTCCTCCTGTTCGTCATCTTGTTCAATGGCACCGTCAATGATGTTGACGCCGCCTTCGCCGGAAGAGTTAGGCAGCACAATGGTCTTGAAGTCCTCCTCTTCAATGTGTCTCGTCGACACAGGCTTGAACTGGGCCCTGTTGGTCCACAATGCAACGCCGACTTGCGACACATGGCACGTTGCCAAAAACTCACCTGTTGGCGAGAACTTGAGATCGGTAATCACACTACTGACACGGACACCGTCGATACAGCCACCCGTTGGCAGATCCCAGGTTCTCAGCGTGCCATCGAGCGAGGAAGACACAATCCAGCGGCCATCCGGCGAGAAGTCAAGCGCAGTGACTCGGTTTGTATGGCCGTACAAGACACGCACCACCTTCTGCGTCACAGAGTCAATCACGACAATTGTGAGGTCATCCAAAGCGCAGGCGAAAAGGTCGGAGGACCTGTGGTAAACGAGTGAGGTGATTGGCGAGCCCAAGTCCAGTTTGCCCAAGTACTTGGACTCGCCAAAGTTGTAAAACCCAACGAGTCCATCGAGACCAGCGGAAACCATCTTTCTGTTCATGCCGTCAATGGCAATACCGGTCACGGCCTTCTTGTGCAATTGGTACTTTTTTCTCAAGATTCCCGATTGCAAGTTGTAGACACCAATGCCACCGTTCGAAGAGCCGACGAGGCCAAAGTTCCCGCATTGCGAGATGGCAACGCTCTTGGCATAGCCGTCATCGATGGTCTTGAGGACGTGCTTGCCCACCTTCTTGTTTCTCGAGTCCCATGTTCTCGCAAACAGTTCATCCTTGTGTGCGGTCAGCACATTCTCCCACTCGCCTTCGCGTTGGCCTTCAATGGCAATGGAGACAATCTCTGGGAAGCTCTCGCGTGCCGTGGGGCCAGCCTGTCTCATTCCATTGACTGTCTTCTTGGTCTTTTGCGACATCTCTTGCGACTGGGCATCCTTTCTCAAAGAGAAACTCCAAAAGGACTGGTCCCTGGAACCCGAGAGCAGGAAGTGGGACTTGTCATCGGCGAATCTGATTGCCGATGGCGGCGCAGAGTGGCCACCGCGCGATCTCAGGTGTCTTGGGACAGAAACCACTGCCTCGTTCGCCGACAGCGACGGATCAAAGACAAACTCTTTCAACTGGTTGTCGCCACCAGTGGTGACGACAATCGGCTGCCCGTTAAGGAAATGCGCCTTAACGACACCGCCAAAAGTGTCCTTGTGCGCTTTTCTCAAAACGTGGAGCTTCGTGTTGCGGTCGAGATCGTGGAAGGCCAGGTCACCATTGGTCAGGCCCACAACCAAATGGGCAGAGCCATCGGTTCTGAAAGAGATGGTTGTCACAGCGTCATCCTCGCTAATGTTCATCGTGCGCACAACCCTACCCTTTTTCAAATTGAACAAGTGGACCTCGCCTTTGACTGTGCCCAACGCGACAATGTCCAACACCGGCGCAGACTCAACGGTGGTGATCTGATGGGCAAATTCGGGCGAAGTGTACAAAAACTTACCCGAGTGGATGTTGGCAATCACAACAGACGTTGTCGTGGCAATGGCAACTTTGTTGAGATACGTCGGAGGGTGGACCAGGCCGACAATGTCGCCGTCGAGGTCAGAAATCTTGAGCGAGGTGTAATACTCAGTAGCCACTTTCAAGCCGTGGGCCTTCTTGAACACATGAATGCGCCTCTTTGACGCTGCAACAAGGTAATCACCAAAGACAACGACTTTCTGCAACAACTCCGAGCTGTCAACTTCCAACGTGTGTTCGAGCTTGCCTCTCTTGTAAATGCCAATCTTGTTCGCATAAGTGGCGTAGACATATTGGAAATGCGCAGTCAGAGAAGTGATCTTGGACTCAGTCTGACTCTGCGCGACAAACAGCAAGTGCAGAGTGTTGGCATCGTAGATCTGGAACGAACGACCGACGCTGGTGACAATGTAGAAAGTCGATCCCAGCATGCCGACTGCAAAAGGCGTGTCGTTCGAGACGTTACCGATGACTCTGAAAGGAGAGTAGATCTTAGAGGCCTTGAATGGCTTCGCTGTGCCATCTGGAGACGGCTTCCTTCTCTTGGTCAGCTCCAGGGTCATCGTTTGGTGTTCAGGAATAGTGTTTATCCTGGGCGCTTACACTGACAAGGTGAAATTTTTCTGCATGCGTAAAACGTGGGCCGGGTAACTGATGAGCCTCCGGAGCAAAAAAAAAAAAAAAAAAACCTTACCCCCTATTGTCCAATCGGGCAAGACAGTACTTGTTTCTGACATTCTACAGGTTAGGCATGCCAAAAAAAATATCTATGGCTTCTATTCAGTCTTTTGGCGTCGATAAAGGCGAGGAAATGTTGACAGCTGTGAACTTCTTTGGCAGGTTGACCTTCTTGAACTTGGACTTGAGCTTCTGCGACACGAGGTCAAAATCGAGATGCTTTGTCAAACTGATTCTCGGAATGCATGAGATGTAGTGCTTCTCGTCCAACTCAACGTCCAGCGGGTCCTGCGTGTGGCAACCAGGCGACAACTTGAATCTGATGGAGTGGTTCTTTCCCTCGCTGTCCTCGTAGATCTCAAAGATGATCTGCGAGAGGTAGTCCAGCTCGGGCAAGTCGCTTCTGTTGATATGCAGCTGGATGTTGCTCTCGTACAAAATGTTCAACAGCGTGTACATGTGGGACTCCTTGGTGAAGTACGCCACGAGGCCAGGCTTGTCGTTCTCCACCATCGCGTTCAAGTCAGCGAGGATCTTCTTGGCCAGCGGGATCGAGGTTAGCAAACCAATCTCGAGCTTCTCCTCCGGGGTAATACCGTACTCCTGTGGACAGATAAAGTCAAACAGCACCTGTGAAAGCTTGTACAATTCTCTCAGGTACTTGAAAATCTCATCGTCAAAGAGGAAATGGTTCTGGTTGGTGTTTGGAGTGTGGCCATTCTTTCTAAAGAGCTTGAGGTGCTCTGGATACTCGTCAATCAGCAAGGAGTCGGAAGGCTTTGACACTGCCGGGTTTGGCTTGAAGATCTGCTCCAAAAACTCTCTGTTATGGAGTGCATCAAATTTCATCGTGTCGTACAATTCAGAGATCTTGGATGGGTCAACTTTTTCCAACGTGGTGAACTCTTTGAACAGCTTGTTCCATCTCTCAACAAACAAGTCTGGGTCCTCGCCAGAGCACCATTCGATGCCCAGGTTCTTGGCTGTTGGGTAGTTTGCATCCATGATTTTCTGGTGGTAATTCATCAACTCGACAACCCTCTTGATGACAAAGTACGGTTCAGGCATCTTTTGTGGCCAGGTGAATTGCGGTGGCGCCTCTTTACCCTCTCGCAACAGTGGTTTCAATTGCTTCTTCACCTTGTCCATCAGGTCCTTGGCAGCGTTGGAGTCGTCAAGCAAATCTTTTCTGATCTCAATGTAATTCTCACCCTTTTTGGAGTCAAAGATGGAGTTGGCCCATAGGTTCGCAGTGAGAACGACTCTTCGTTCAGATGAGGAGAAGACCTGGACATTTTCGAGTATGTCCTTGTTCAACAAGCTCAGATCCTGTCTTTGCATGTCACCGAGATCGGTGGCCTGGTATCTGGCAGAGTGGGTCGCCTCACCGCCCCATTTGAGGATAAATTGCACCTTCTCAACCTCGTTCTTGTCGTCAAGCACGGGCTTCAATTGGATCTTGGTGCCGGGGAAGTTGAGCTTCTTCTCCAACGTGTTGGCCAGGATGTTCAACTTGTTGGCGTCTTCCAGTTTCTGTTCCTGGGCAATCTTGATGGCTTTCAACACAATTTCGAGGTCAGAGACTTCTCTGATGATGACCTCCTCCTTGTACCCTTTGAGCAGCGAGATGAAGATTTCCGATCTGAACGAGTACTTGAACTTCTGCTTTGGCGTTCTGTCTGCGTGTCTCACAACGGTGACAATTCCTTTAAGCACCCATTTTTGGGATTTCTCCTCTGAGGGTGCCTCATGAGTGATGAGCTTTCTCAAGTCGCGCGCCTTCTTGGCGGCGTAAAACATATCCCTGAGGATCTTGGCACACGAGTTGTAATAGTGGTCGCTGTCCTTGACAAACGAGAATCCATTCACGTCAATGACAAAGCTCTTGCCCCCGACTCTCAGCAGGTCAAACCCGCAGATTGTCTGCTTGAAGATGTTGGAGACGGAGGTCGCAATGGTCTTCTCCTCAGCGGACAGCTCGGTGATGTATCTAATCTCTTTGCCGTGGGTGTTTCTTCTGACGATACCGTCAACGACCGGTGACTTTCTCGTCTCCGCGTGGCAGAAGTTGGGTCCGACGGTGTACGCCTTGACGTCTTCAAAGTTGTTTGTATCCATAAACTTCTCGTAAATGTAGGAGCCCGATGTTCTTGGACCCGACAATTCCGGGTCAAACTCAGAGGACTTGTTGCCAACTTTTCTGAAAAGACGTCTGCCACCGCCGCCGTCCTTTGTTGGGTAGTAAATGTAGACGTTGTGGTCCTCGCCGTCCACCGGCTTCTCGACAAACGGCTTCGTCAAACGCTTGCCGGCAACTTCAATCGTGTCTGCGTCAACCATTCTCCATTCCGGCTCGGGCAACTTGGTGACATGGACGCCCTGGTCAGCCAACTGCGCCTTGAGCTCGTCGTCGACCCTGGGACCGCCGTCTCTCGAGATCTCGAGTCTGTCGGGTGTCGGCACCCCTGCCGCGTCGAGGAGCCACAGACACACTCTTCTGTCCCACAGGGCCTTCTGCATTCCGAGGTCGTTGATGACATACGGCTTGCGCAGCTTGACGTACTTGATGGCCTTGTCCAACGGGAACCCTTTGGAGAAGAAGCTGATGAGGAAGTCACATGTCGGCCAGTTCTCGACAGTCTCGTCCAAAATAACCTTATCGCCAAAGATGACCGTCTCGAACTCGCCGTTCTCTATCAGACGCTGCAGGATCTGTCTGCACGGCTTGCTCAACACTTTTGTATCCATGGCACAGACGCCAATTTTGCCAATCTTGGGCAATTGCAACTTGGTCATCGAGACCGACGCCCTGCGGGGAGGCGATGCCAGACCGGAAGCGACAACGTCAACCGCGGTGCTGCTCGGAGGTAAATGGACTTGCGAGTTGTTCTCGCTCGACGAAGTCTTGGGGGTGAATCCTTCGAGAATGGGGGCAATCGACGCCATCGCTTTCTTCGTGTCCTCGCCCTCGGACGCCGGGCGCGATCCGGCAGAAGAGAGTGCCAAAGGGGACATTGGCGCAGACGCACTCTTCCGCTTCGGTATCTCGATGTCAATTGGTTTCGACATGTGTATTTCTGTGGAGGCGTGGGGCGGAAACAAAAACAATTTGTTGTTCGTTTTCAGTGTTGCACGTTTTAGACGGGCGCGCGGGCGGGCGGGCAAGGGCGATTCGCGAAGTTTGTTTTTTTTTTCTACTTTTGTGAGGGACGACCGCCGCTGACAAAAGGGGAAATTTTCGCGCCCCTCTGACACATAGGTAATCACCATAAAAGATGGTTTTTTCCATAGTCCAATCTACAACTTGCCGTGAGAGGTGATAACTGACCATTGCTTGATGAGCACATTTAGATTGACATGTTTTCTGGCAGCAACTTTCAATTTTTGGTCCCAAAGAGCCAAAAGCCAATCAGACCGACCCGTGTCGTTGCGGTGGAGTGCCTGTGCCTCGGTGCAAACCCTATTAATCAACATGTAATAAATCAGCATTGAGAGCATCCTATCATTGCGTTCAAATTGCAGGAGCAATCTGCAGCTTCTAGTCTCAAAAACTATGGATGTCTCGTTCTCTCTTACGGCCAATTTGAAGCCTGCCTCGGCCAATGTTGAAGCCCAGGGGGGCCCCCCGGTGCGCACAGGCGAAAAAAAAAAAAAAAAAAAAAAAGCCTAAAAGGTGTTTACCCTGCCTCGGCATCTCCCAGGGAAAATGCTGGAAATTTCCCCTTCGACTCTTCTTTCAAGTCAAAACACACTGTGAAACGTCGCTTGCACCCACCTCTTGTCTTTATACCAAAGCGATATGTCCAACGGAATCAAGCACATCGCTGCACTCCGCAAGGCGATAGCGAAGCTCGCACCGCGTCCGCAGCCCGTTTTCTCCAGAAGATTGCACCAGTACCGCAGACTTGCCTGCAGTGGCACCAATTGGCAGGGCCGGTCCTGTTTCCACACGTCGGCGCAGCTGTGGATCGCAGACCCTTACACAACGCTGGGTGTTAACAAGGACGCCTCTGCGTCGGAGATCAAGAAGACTTACTACAAACTGGCGAAGAAGTACCATCCCGACATCAACAAGGAGGATGGCGCTGAGGAGAAGTTCCACGATATCCAGGGCGCCTACGAGATCCTTTCAGACCCGGAGAAGAAGCAGCAGTACGACCAATTCGGTGCCGCTGCCTTTGACCAGAGCGGCGGTATGGGCGGCGCTGGCGGTGGTGCCGGCGCTGGCTCGCCGTTTGGGCAAGGCTTTGGCGGCTTTGGCGGCTTTGGCCAGGCGGGAGGGTTCCAGCATGGCGGCTTCAACATCAACTTTGAAGACCTGTTTGGCTCTGCTTTCCGCGGTGCTGGCCAGCAGTCCTATGCCACCGAGTTTAAGGGCTCCAATATCGAGATTATCAAGACCATCACTTTGAAGGAGGCTGTCTTTGGTATCAAGAACCTCAAGGTCAACTATCGCGCGCTGGATGCCTGCGGCAGTTGCCACTCGACCGGATTGAAGCAGGGAAGAAAGAAGTCGACGTGTGGTGCCTGCGGCGGAACCGGTTCGAGGGTTCACTACTCGCACGGTGGGTACCAAATGGCGTCAACTTGCAACACTTGCGAAGGTTCCGGTGTCACCATCAGTGCCGACGACGCATGTGCCACTTGCCACGGCGAAGGTGTCGAAGAGAGCAAGAAGGCGACGGAGATTGACTTGCCACCCGGCTTGCTGGATGGCCAGGCACTCAGATTGTCCGGGTACGGCGATTCTCCAAAAGTGACTGCCGGCCCCGGCGTTGTGCTGAAGAAAGGTGACCTCAACATCAGAATCAAGATTGAGAAGGATGCCAGATTCCAAATCGTGGGCAGCGACATTGTTTACAACGTTGAGATTCCTTTCACCACTGCCGCGCTGGGTGGTATCGTCGAGGTGCCAACTGTCGATGGCGCGTCTTTCAGGCTGAGGGTCGCCACGGGCACAGAGACTGGCAGAACCGCGTCGATCCCAGGGAAGGGTTTCCCTGTGCGCAACAATGTCAGCACGCGTGGTGATTTGATTGTCAAGTACAAGGTGAAGGTGCCACGTCCAACCTCTGATGCGCAAATTGCGCTGTTGGAGGCGCTCGCCGAGCAAATGGGCGACACGACAGCGAAGAGAACAAGCAATTGGGGATCCGCCACCGCTGGAGATTCTGCCGCCGAGGGCAAGGCAGCTGCTGCTGACGGTGAGGAGGACCATCCGTCCAACTTGAAGAGAATTGAGAACTTCATCAGCAATGCATTCAAGAACATCACCCACAAGAAGAAGGATGGCAGTAATTGAGAGGATGGAGAGGTGTTCTTGGGAGTTGTATTTATAATAAAGAGTGTACATAGCCTAGTCAAGTGTTTCATGTGTTTTTTTTAATTATTTTTTCCTTAGAGGAAGCTGTAGAGATGGGGGAAAGGGTCCCCACCCGAGAGAGATCGGCAGGTTGAAAATCCAAGATCCGATGGATCTCGTCGGAAAATAGTGTCCTTTGCATCAGCGGGGAATCGGAACATTATGCGGCCAAGGGCCCGCTCGTGTAATTTGCTAAGATGTTGGGCGGTGATAAAAATTCATTGGTTGGAGAAAATGAGGGGTAATCCCGGATCGGGGAAACTGTTGACTCAGACTTTCGGGAAATGGCGATAATTCGGGGGGCAGCCCGGAGTTTAGGACACGGGCAGTATGGTCTAGACCCTTTTGAATTCAGAGTCTGGACCCCTTGGGTGTTCCCCAGACTTGAGCACGTCCTAATTGTCATTTGTCAAGTGTCCCAATTTGGATGTGTCGATGGCATAATCTCAGTTTGTTTGTTGTTGTTTTTTTTTTCAGATAACGATTAATGCTTCTTTTTTTTTTTCTCTCTTCCTCCCCCCATTTCGACAAAACCAGGGATAGGATACACCAGATGCCCGCACGCAGACTTACTCATTTGAAATCCACAGCCTTTGCACGGGCCCATTCGACCAGACCAGGTTTCTCCACTCTGCGGCCAGGGGACCGCTTCGCGGCGCTGATGGCCAATCTGACGTCGCTGCTTGCGTCAGTGACGGACAAATCGGAGGTCGATGTCGCCACGACGATGAACTTGCTCCGATTGTACCAATCACGGGACTCAGAATGGCAACAGTACGCGCACAGGGACCTCAGCAGACCGTATACACGCAATTTTGTCCGTCAAACGGGCGCCCGTTCGCACGCCTTGGTTCTTGTCTGGGAACCTGGCCGGGCGTCCAAGATCCACAACCACCCGCAGTCGAACTGCTTTGTCAAGGTGTTGAAAGGCCAGTTGTGCGAGTCCCAATTTGAAATGGTTGGCGGTCGATTGCAACTGAGGCGACAATTGGACGTAATGCGGGACGGCGTGACTTACATCAGCGATGACGTTGCCCTGCATCGGATGGCGAACAATACCAACGAGCCCGTTGTCACGTTGCACTTGTACGTTCCAACGTATTCGTTGTGCACGACGTTTGAACAGGACGGGACGACGAGTATCAACAATGACCTCGACTTCTTCTACAGCGTTGGGGGTGAACTGAAGAAAAAAAAAACACGAGTGGAGGATAAAAGTTGATTTGACTGGATATGACTCTTTTCAGACGTGTCTGGACCAAAAGTCGTGGCCTTCACCGCTGTCGATGCGCTTGCGCATGGCCCTCGTCAGCACGACGCCAATCTCGTACTTCTGCTTCTGCTTCTGGTCGCGGAACTCCTCGAGTCTTTGGATGGCCGAACGCAGCTTTCTCAGCTCGGACAAGTCGGACGAAATGGCCCCGGTCTCGATGAGGCCGTTGAGGTAGTCAATCTCTCGCTGCAACTTGGCAATCTTGCCGTCAACGTGCTGCAATGTCGTTTGCAACGTGTGGATCTTGGCGTTGAGTTCGACATTCTCCTTTTTCTTCCCGAGGAACCTCACTTCCGGCTGCGGCAACTCCTTCGATTTGGCCGCCTTGATAGCGCCGGCGGTGAAGAGCGCCTGTGAGACAGACTTAGGCAGCGACATTTGGCGCAATTCATCACTGGCGACCGGCCGTACCGGAACAGGCGACCCATCGGGCGACCCATCGGGCGCGCCGGTGAAAACGTCCTCCGTTGGCTTGAGTTTGACCGGGCTCGCGTTCTTGATTGCCTGCACCTCTTGCAACAGGTCGTCAATCTGTTGGTCCGTGACAACGTCGAGCTCGGGCTTGACGTCGACGTCGACGGCAACGGCAACGTCGCTTCCGGAAGGGTCGATCTCCGCTGCGGGAGCCAACTGCTGTGGCGTCTGAGGGTCTTCAACGCCAGACATTTGAGGTTTGAGAGAGAAGAAGAGCAGTCAACGGTTGGCCAAAACACGAAAATTACACGAGAAAGAAAAACAGAAGAAAAAAAAAAAAAAAAAAAAAAAAAAAAAAAAAAAAAAAAAAAAAAAAAAAAAAAAAAAAAAAAAAAAGGACGAGGATAATGTAAGCATGAATCTTAGATAAGCATCGTCCGGCTGAAAAAAAAAACGCCACCTGCATATAAGAAAAAACCCATTTCTTTTTTTGTCCTTATCGGCGATTAGAGATTTTAGTCAGAAAAATCACGCAAACAAGTACACTTTGGAATTGAAAAAAATATATAAAGATTCGTTTTAACTGTATACTACTTTGTTAGTTTGTTTGTTTGTTGTTTTTTTGCCTTTGCTTCACCAACTTCACGCGATGCAGCTTTGGCGAAGACACTCGCGCAGGGACCCACTGCCCCAAGCGCTGCCTCGTACCAGGGCAACAACAACAGACACACCGAGAGACGTCAGCGCTGAAACGCTGGCGACGCCTATTGACCTGGGCCTCCCGCTCCGCCTCAGCCCCAGCCCCCACCCACAGCAACAATCTTCTGCAGCCTCCATCGACAGCCAGGCCACGGCTGTCGATCTTGTCATGGGCCACTCGTTTGTCGAGTACGACAGCGTCCGCGCGATGCCCATCGTCTCGATGCTCTTCACGAAAGGCGTCTACATCTTCCCTTCGGAAACGAGCCTCGACCTGTTCAAGAGCAGCCACAGGGCCGCCAAACGGCCTGAGAAGCAGGTGCAGGAGCTCGTTGAGTCGAGGATCCAAGGTTATGGCCTGCCCCTTTTGCACTGCGTGACGCCGATGCTGTCGGTGTTCAGGAAGGACGCGCCGGTGCTGGTGATCCACAAGTTCTCGACGCCGGTTAAGCAGTCGGATCCCGACCTTGAGACCCAGCTCGACTTCAACGCGATGAAGTTCGAGTACTGCAGGGCCTACGCCAAGTTCTTCCGCTGCGGCGCCGTCGCGTTCACGCTCAGATTCCAGCCGAACGGGCAGCGCGAGCACGACGACGACAACTTCGAAGTCCGCATGGTTGTCAGCCCACGGTCGCCTTACGTCGACGCTGTGTACAAGAGAACGCGGCTGCGGTGGGTCGGCACGACGCTGCCTAGCTCGATCCAGGGCTCGGGCCGCTTCAGGCTCATTGTCGTCAACGACGAATCGCCGGGGCTGCTCGACACGGACCCCAGCTCCTCTTCCTACACATCGCTGTCCTCCCGGGACTCTGAGCTGCAGGCACCCCCGGCGCAGATTGTCCAATCAGTGGCCAACGACCTGCTGGCGCCCCTGTCGTCGCTGCCACCGCTCGCCAAGTTCAACGAGAGCCCCCGCGCCAAACCGGCCTGCGGGGCCACCAAACGTCAGAACATACCGCAAAAAATCAGGTTCAAATGCCATGGGGAAATCAAGCTCGCCGAGGTCAAGCACCACCACCAACACCACAGCCTGGGACTGCCGCAGCCTCGACCTGACAACGCTGGCCATGGGGGCGTGCCTGAGGAGCAGGATAGCATCCTCAACGTGCCCGAGAACAGTCTCGTGATGACCTGCATGGCCCTGGTATTGAGGGACCAGGAAATCAGAAAGAACACAGCGACCAGAGGTTACGATACACACCATGGAGTTGCTACCCATGGCACATTCGTATAGAAGAAGAAAAAAATTGGCATGGACATTTCTCCCCCGCCCCCTCAGATATCGTCCTAATTCCGGACTTGCCCTGGTAGTGTCCTCCTGCTGACTCAGCACCCCTCCCCCATTTATCAAAACAAAAACTTTCGCCACCTTTAAACCCTTAACCTTTCTCTCTCTCTCTCTCTCTTTCCCTCTTATCTCTTTTTTTTTTCCTCCTTCTTCTGCAATGAAGGTCACTCCAGACACGCTGCTGCGTTTGCAAAAGGATCCGGAGTCCATCAGAAATATCTGCATCCTCGCCCACGTTGACCATGGCAAGACCTCGCTCAGCGACTCGCTGCTGGCCAGCAACGGCATCATCTCGCAACGGATGGCGGGCAAGGTCCGCTACCTCGACTCGAGACCTGACGAGCAACTGAGAGGTATCACCATGGAATCCTCCGCCATTTCGCTGTACTTCAGAGTCTTGCACAAGCAGGCCGACGGCGAGGTCATGGCCAAGGAGCATTTGATCAACTTGATTGACTCGCCGGGGCACATTGACTTCTCCTCCGAGGTCTCGACGGCCTCGAGAGTGTGCGACGGTGCCGTGGTGCTCGTTGACGTTGTCGAAGGTGTCTGCTCGCAGACCGTCACTGTGCTCAGACAGTGCTGGATGGACAAGCTGAAACCGATCCTCGTCATCAACAAGATTGACAGGCTGGTGACTGAGCTGAGGCTGACACCGGCAGAGGCGTATCTGCACATCTCCAAGGTCATTGAACAAGTCAACTCCGTCATTGGATCCTTCTACTCGGGTGATAGAATGCAGGACGATTACAACTGGAGAGAGCGACAGGAGCTGGACGGCGGCGATCAAACAGAGTACGTGGAGCGCGACGACAAGGACTTGTACTTTGACCCGGCTCAGAACAATGTCATTTTTGCCTCGGCAGTCGACGGCTGGGGCTTCAACATCTCCCAATTCGGCAGGTTCTACGAGACAAGGCTCGGCATCAAGAGGGAGAACCTCCAAAAGGTCCTCTGGGGTGACTTCTACCTCGATCCAAAGACCAAGAAAATCATCAACAGCAAAGGTCTCAAGGGCAGGGCGCTCAAGCCACTGTTTGTGTCCCTCGTACTCGACAACATTTGGAAGATATACGAGAATATCGTCATTGAGAAGAATGCAGAGATGCTGGAGAAGATTGTCACCGCATTGAACATCAAGGTCCTCCCAAGAGACCTCAGATCCAAGGACACCAAAAACTTGCTGAATCAAGTCATGGGCCAATGGCTGCCTGTGTCGTCTGCCGTGCTCCTCACCGTCACCGACAAGCTCCCATCGCCGTTGGTGTCGCAGGCGGAAAGAATCCCAGCCATCCTCGAATCGGCACCAAACCACGAGTACATTGACGCAACGTTGAGACAGGCCATGTTGAAGTGTGATAACCTGGGGCCGCTAAGTGCCTATGTGTCCAAGATCCTCTCGATCCCAGAGAATGAGTTGCCAAGGAACGCGCGCTCTGCCATGACCCACGATGAGATGGTTGAAAGAGGCCGCAAGGCGAGGGAGCTCGCTGCTATTGCAGCTGAACAGTTCAAAGCTGAGACTGATGAGCTAGCTGACAGTGTCGCTAACGTCGCCATCGCTGCTGATCCACTCGCTGATCTGTTTGAATACGAGGAAGAGGAGGAGGAAGAGGAGGAGGAAATTGAACTGGTCAAGGAGGAACTCATTGGCTTTGCGAGAGTTTACAGTGGTACGTTGAAGGTTGGCCAAGAGGTGACGGTCCTTGAGCCCAAGTACGATCCAACCTCACCAAAGGAACACATCCAAACGGCAACGATATCGGAATTATACTTGCTCATGGGCAAAGAACTCGTCCCATTGGACGAAGTCCCATCAGGAAACATTGCAGGTATCGGTGGTCTTGCGGGGAAACTGCTCAAGAATGGTACCCTGATTGAACCGGGCATCACTGGTGTCAATTTGGCTGGTGTGTCGCTTGCCGCACCACCTATCGTCAGGGTCGCCTTGGAACCTGTCAATCCAACCCAGATGGACCAATTGGAGAGAGGTCTTCAGCTGTTGAATAACGCTGATCCTTGTGTCCAGACCTTTTTGGAGGACACTGGTGAGCATATCCTTGCCACCGCCGGTGAATTGCATCTGGAGCGTTGCTTGAAGGATTTGAAAGAGAGATTTGCCGGTATTGAGATCCAGGTTTCTGAACCGGTCATTCCTTACCGGGAAACGTTCATCAAGGTATCTGACATGAACCCACCTAAGAGTGCCGAATTGGGCAGAGGTGTCGTTGAACTGGAACTCGGTGCCTTGTCGATCAAGTTCAGAACTCAGCCGTTGCCTGACAGTGTCACTGAATTCCTTCTGGAGAACCAGCTCTCGATTCGTAACATTGTCAACCAAGCAAAGTCCAGCGCTGACGAGGTTGCCGAAGTTGATGACATGGCCGAGACAAAGAATGTCATCCTTGACAAGGCAACCTTCAAGAGCAACCTTCAAAGCCTGTTCGATGCCGTCGATGACGACACTTGGAAAGATTTAACCAGCCGTATCTCTGCCTTTGGTGGCAAAAGGGTTGGACCTAATATCTTGTTTGACTCTACAATGGGCTCCATGCGAAGACTGTTTGATGACAGTGCGAACCCCAAGTTCAGATTCGAGAACAGTATCGTGAATGGTTTCCAACTGAGTACCAACAGTGGTCCCTTGGCGCATGAGCCGGTCCAAGGTTTAGCTGTCATCATAGAGAGCATCGAGGAGAAGCCAGATGATGTTGATACCCCAGTGGTGCCGAACTTGCTGGGTAGGTTGATCACCACCACAAGAGACTGCATCCATCACGGTTTCTTGGATTGGGCCCCAAGAATCATGTTGGCCACTTACACCTGTGACATCCAGGCGTCCGCCGAGGTTCTTGGTAAGGTGTACGCCACTGTTCAGAGAAGACGTGGTCACATCATCAGCGAGGAGATGAAGGAAGGTACCCCGTTCTTCCAGATTGTGGCCAAGATCCCCGTCGTTGAAGCATTTGGTTTCTCTGAGGATATCCGTAAGAGGACCTCGGGTGCTGCCCAACCTCAATTGGTGTTCTCCGGGTTCGAGGCCATTGACGAGGATCCGTTCTGGGTTCCTACAACCGAGGAGGAACTTGAGCATTTGGGTGAGTTTGCCGAGCGTGAGAACATTGCTAGAAAGTATATGAACAGCATCAGAAAGAGAAAGGGCTTGTTTGTGGAGGAGAAGGTTGTCCAAAATGCCGAGAAACAGAGAACTTTGAAAAAGGATTAAGATAGATAACTCATTTGCATAGCATTTCGTTGTAGAAGTTCAACAAAAGTTTAGAAGGTATTAAAGCGTTAGGATTAAAGGTCTATTATAGATTAGCCATGAAAAGTCAATGAAGACCTCATAACATCAAAAAAAATTGAAGAACTGAAGGTATCTGGTAGTACCTTATCTCAACCCTTTATATCAAGCAAATCAAGTAGGTTTAACAAGTGGAAAGAAAGAAAAAAAAAAGGAGGGGGGTGGGGAAGGAATCAAGCAAAATAGGAAAAGTTCAGTAGATCATAACGTCGTTAGTGTGTACTCATATCAAGCACGAAAAAGTCCACGGGAATTGTCAGTCTTATAGCAAAGAAACAGTCTTGTAGACAATGTTAGTGATTGTAGTGGTGGAGTACGCACTGGAAGCGTCGACGCCGCTGACGTAGGTGATCTCGCCGTCATCGTAGTAGACCTCACAGACACCGTCGGTGCCGATGGATGTCGAGTATGGGATACCGTAGTAACTGGAGGAGCTTGGAGCTTGTGGAGTTGGAGTGACGACGGAGGACGCAGTTGTGGAGGTGGTTGGGGACCTGGTGGTTGAAGAAGGAGTTGCAGTTGGAGTTGGCTGGCTACTTGATTCTGTGGTTGGTTGTGGAGCGGGCGCTGAAGTTGGCTGCGATGGCTCGGCAGCAGTGGACTGTGACGTTGGCTGCGAGGAAGCTGTCTGCGAAGGCGCGGCGCTGGAGCTGGACTCGGCAGTTGTCTGGGTAGTGGTGGCCGCAGTGGTCGGAGTTGGCTCCGGAGTTGCTTCAACGCTGGAAGTGATCACGGTGGCTACACCGGTCTCAACGTTGCCGTTGATAGTGCTGGTCCAGGTAGACTCGTAGGTGTAAGTTCGGGCCGGTCTGACGGTGCTGACGCCGACAATTACTTGGTAAGTGGTGCCGTCAACGACAGTCAAAGGCAATTGTGGCTGGGCCCCCTTGATGTTGCCAGCCTCAAGAGTGGGCTTTGGAGCATCGGTGGCTTGTGGCTCGTCATCACCCGCGGTAACCCAAACGGTTCTCTGTTCGCCCGGGACGATCGCTGTCGAAACGGCGGTGTAACCAACGGTCTCAGTGACGTAGGCTCTCTTGTCAAAGTTGACAAGGCTCTGCGTTGGCGCGACGTTGGAGCCGTCAACGTTGATGACGTCGTACTCGAAGACGTTCTTGGGCTTTGGAAGAGGAATAGCTTGGATCAAAGCTAGCAGGGAAAGGGCGGAAAGCGACTTGATAAACAACATGTTTGGCAAAAAAAAAATAAGAGTTTTTTGAGTAAAAGATAGTGGGGTATCTGGATGTTAAAGAATGAATAGTAGTTGGTGAGCACCTAACAAAGGAAAGACGGTAGTTGGGATGGTGCTTTAAAGAAAAGAGTGACTAAAAGTTAGATAACTTTGGGGTTTGCTGTTGTTGTGGACTGGGGGTCGCTGGGTGATGAGGCTTGTGATAAAGTTTTGTGTAGATGGAGAAGAAACTGAAGAAGAAGAAGAAGAAAAAAAAAAAAAAGGGAGAGGGCAAATAAAAGGAGAAAGAGGGCAGCAATCCTTCTTTTATATCATCCCGTAGAAACAGCCACGCCTGCACCAGCCATTCCATCGTTGCAGGCTGGTGGCTGGCTCAAGTCCTCGAGCGATGCGGTCGCGTTTTTTTGTTTTGTTTACCCTTGCCGTGTACCTGCATAAACTCGCATCACACGCGAAAAATTGCCAGCAGCTTATGTAAGCGGTGCTGGTCGATTTCCTAATCCGGGGGTGGCAGAACCTTCAGAACTTGTGAGAGACCTTGCGTGATTGGGTGGCATTCGGTATCGTTCGATACCTTTCTCTGCTGTTTCGGCTCCTTTGTTTTTTTGCCGGCTGTCGGTGTGCTTTTGTGCTCCTGTGCTGGGAGTTCCGCCTGGGCCAGCATCCCTCTGTGTTTTTGTCGCTGTGGAGCAACTATCTGTAATCTGATCAAACCATGATGGGGTCCAATGAATAAGCAGCCTTGCTGGACAGATGGAGGGTATTTTTCCAGCTCACCACCCGATATTGCCAGCAAATGTTGACCTGTACTTAGTACGTTTCCGGGTCATCACCATGAGACACTATCCTTCGGGCCTGATGTGCTCTGGTAGAGGCACGCTTCTCAGCGTTTGATCTCAACTTTAGACAACATGCTTCGAATACAAGACATAACACAAGGCAAATCCCAATCACAGTATTTCAATACTATATGACATCTCATCTCATTTCGATTTGCTTTTCTTTTGACGATTAGCACGTAATTCTCTCTTCTGCGTTTCAGCTTCGGACTGCCGACGGAGTAATTCGAGTTCTTCATAACCAGCTTGGAAACTGGGTCTCTATTCCCGAATTTGAAAACCATGATAAAGTGCAGTAGTTTATAATATAATAATATAGCTGTATCAATATTGTATTGAGCGTTCCATATTTCGATAATATCTTCAGGTCGTACTTACATTCCTGCGATCAAAAATCCTTTATCCATAATTTACCATGACAGAAGTTCTGGAACAAGCAATATTCATCATATATAATCATAGAGTTAGATAGCGTGCTGATCTCCAATATTGAATCGCTCAAATTACCAGATTAGTCTACATTGTGCTTGCGATGGACACGTCAAGATTAAGAATGGTACTTAGCAATATGACTCTCCAGCTGCTTCTCTTTGCTGAAACTCTTCGCACACTGTGTGCACTTGAACTCCTTCTCATGTGTCTTCATATGCTTTGTCAAATTGGAACTCTCACTAAATCTTTTGCCACATCCTGGATACTTACACACCAATGGCTTCTCACCGGTATGCGTTCTCACATGGATCGACAACGAACTCGAAGTTGCAAACGTCTTATCACAGATCTTGCACTGGAATGGTTTCTCACCGGAATGTGTGCGCATGTGCTGCTCAAGCATCATCTCCACAGCAAAAGCAGAGTTGCAAATTGGACACTTGAACGGTTTATAATGCGTATGGACGTGCAAATGGCGGACAATTTTTTGCTTCTGGTTGAACACTTTGCCGTGACGGGTACAGCCTTCCCAATTACAAACGTATTGAGACTTTCCTTGGCCAATATGGTTGTGGATGATGTGTTCTGTCAGTTCACCAGAGGTGTCGAACTGATGGTTGCAACGGTTACCGTTCTCATCGAGCCATTTGCAAAGGGTTTGTTCTGTTTCCTCGTCACTTTTTGCAGGAGTTGGAAGGGCTGGTGAACCTTCCGCTTTGGACTTGAGAGCGACAGGAGAAGAAGGTGGTGGTGCAACGTTTTGAGTGTGTTGGGCATTGACATGGTTGACCAATTGGAGGAGGTCCATCGCTTCAAAGTCACAATCTTTCCACTCACATTTAGAATGACTCGGTGGGCTCTTCAGCGAATAATCAAACGGGCTCGCATTGTCCTTGTGGAGTAGATGGGTTTCCAAAATGTGGCTCTGAAGCTGGAAAGAGTTGTTTAACGTCGCGGAGCATGAGTCCCATTCACACACCGATTGCATGTTTTTGAAGTTCCATTCGAATGGGATCAAATCCGCCTCAGATCCTTCCTGCTTGAACCTTTTGCTGTTGCTGTGGTCATGGACTTGGATATGATGGTGGTGATGTTTGTTCGAGTGGTTTGCGTGAGAATGATGCAAATGGTGATGCATTGAATCGGTTTCTTCCTCCTCCCTCGCTCTTTTGTGATGATGCAAGTGGACAAATGTGTCGTGAGTGTGGTTTGAATAGCTACACTTGCATTCGGTGGACTTTCCCAAGTGCTCCGGTTTGCACAGGTCCTCGAAAGAGCAAGAGACATCGAAATCACACTTGATATCAATGCATTCAGAGTCCTTCTCAGCTGGCACCGTGTTGGAGTCAACCAAGAAGCAGACGTCAATGTTTGGGAAGATATCGCTTGAGCTGTTGCCAGTCGTGGTGGCACCACCCCCAGTGGATTTCTGCCCAACAGGCTCATCGCAGTGGAATTCCGTGCAATTGGGCAACGTTGGGATGAAAGCGGCTTGTGTATGGTCATTATCGCAGCAAATCTCGACAATCTTGGGCTTGCAGTCCTCGTCTTCCTCACATATCAGCGTGTTGTCTTCGAAAATGATATTGTCCTTCGCCTGCAGGTGATCATGGCAATTGAGAAACTCAAAATGATGGCAGTCAGAGAATTCATTGTGAGATGCGCCAGCGGGTTCTGTGGTGGTGCCACCGGGCAGGAAATCAGGTGGGCACTGTTGTGCGAGATGGTCGTCATTGGTGTGAATGTGGCCATGAATGTATGTGAACTTGTCAAAGTTGTGAATGTGGCCATGGATGCGTCCGTTATTCAATTCGTTATCCAGTAGGATCTGGTTCATGAAATTCTGATTGAAGGGTGAGTTTTGGTTGCCGAGCAAGCTGAGCTGGTCAGAGGAGGAGGAGTCCGATACCTCAGGCGTGTGGCTTTCCATCGATGTGCTGTAACTTTGCGACGCCGACATTGGCGTTGAGAAGTCGTTGTTGTCGAGGAAGTACGGCTGCTGCTGCGAGGGGTCATTGATGGAGTACCGCGAGAGCTGGGACTGCATCTGGTTCAAGTTCTTTACCTGAGAATTGGCGTGTTGCAATGGCAAGAGGCCAGAGTTAGGGCTGTCAGCGAACGAGGATGATCCAGCGACGAATTGCCCAGTTGGTTGCCCTGTCATTGTGTCATTCCCTTCGGGAAGAGGTTTGGGAAGCGCTGTCTGCATCTCTTTGAGAACCTGCACGGGAGCGTGAAGCAGGTGAGTTGAGCAAGGGGTGTTATCTTTAGTTTTGAAAGAGCTGGTAGGGAAGAAAACAGCGTGATTTGGAAAACTTTTGCTAGAGTTGTTATTTGATGGCGTATTTATGGTACCTTGGTAGTAGCGGGCGATGACATGCAAGCGCATTTTAGGTAACAAAATTACATAATCATAAAAACAGTCAACAATGAGAGAAGATTGTGTAATCACGTGACAAAGTATGGTTCACAAAATATTAGAATGTTTTTCTTTCAGAATTCGACTCTATGGCCAAGCTGGTTAAGGCGTACGACTGTTAATCGTAAGATCCGCAGTTCGATCCTGCGTAGGGTCGCAATTTTTTTGTTTCTTGCATCCCATCCCCCTGTATAATGGAACCAAATTGTTGCTCGAGAACCAGCAATGCTTCATAGCTAAACAAATGAGAGAAAAGCATTGTGTGCGTTTTTACCTCTGGTAACTTCTCTACGTCCAGATGACGACGATGCATAGATGTTGGTTGGCCAATGGGACTCGTGGGCCATTCGTTTGCCTCAATTTCAGCCTCAATTTGTACGGCTGACAGGTTGATAAAAACCCAAGTTCTGGTCTATCGCTGATAAAGACACTGAGTCATTATCAGTTTGTTAGTGCGTGGGCCCGAGGGGAGGTGCCACTTTGACGTCATTCCTTATCTAAAACCTATCACGGATTTTCGCGAATGCTTGTTTTTTTTTTTTTTTTTTTTCCGCGGTTGTATAAATTGACGGGAATTTGCCCCTTCTTTCGCTCTTTCTCTTGACTTTCCATAAGGTCGATATCCAATTGATAACGAAATAGATACTGACAGACAAGCCCTTTTCAACATGACTACAACTGATAACAAGACTTCACAGAAAGTTGTCTGTGTCTTCTGCGGCTCCTCTTTTGGCAAGAATGACAAGTTTGCAGCGAACGCCACCGATTTGGGTGTCACCATTGCCAAGAAGAACTGGGGGCTTGTGTACGGAGGTGGTACTACTGGTCTGATGGGTGCAGTTGCCAAAGCGACCCATAGCAATGGGGGCTACGTTCACGGGATAATCCCAAGTGCGCTCGTTTCGAAGGAGCGTGCCGCCCCATGCGACCTGGACAAGTTCAACGATGAGATCAAGAAGTCGGTTGACAACCACCAGGGCCACACTCCGTTGTCGGAGGAGTACGGCAAGACGACGATTGTGCCAAATATGCACATTAGAAAGCAATTGATGGGCGAGGAGGCTGATGCGTTCATTGCCATGCCTGGTGGCTACGGCACTTTGGAGGAGGTGATGGAGGTGATTACATGGTCGCAGCTGGGCATTCATTCGAAGCCTATCATTTTCTTCAACATTGACGGGTTCTACGACGAGCTGCTATCGTTCTTGAGGAGTGCCATTGCCAAAGGGTTCATTTCTGAGAAGAATGGCGAGATTATCAAGGTTGGCACGACGCCGGACGAGGTGTTGGCGCTGATTGAGGACTACGTTGTGCCAACGGGCCGTTTCAACCTCAAATGGGAGCAGAGATGAGAGAGGAGTTAGAGAGACTTGTGCATTTTGATGACAGGGCCACTGGATGGCGAGCTATGGTAGTGACTGTATTTAGCATGGCGATAAGCGCACATGGGGCGGAGGCGCGCGTGTCTAGATTATATAATCCACTTGTGGCTTTGGTGTTTACATAATCTGCATTCTGCATTCAAAGCTGACGTCAGCGGCTCCTGTAGTTTGTAGTTCATTTTTTTTTTTTTTTTTTTTTTTTTTTTTTTTTTTTTTTTTTTTTTTTTTTTTTTTTTTTTTTTTTTTTTTTCTGGTTGGTGGACCGTTTAACTTGCGGTTTTTTGCAACGAATTTGATGCAGGAGTTCAGAAAACCAAGAAAAAAAAAATTGTGACCCATTTCGGCCGGGCCGCCTCAAATCGTTAGCAAACTCTTGCCCGGTTATTCATTTTATTGGGGGGTGACTGGAGTGTGCTTCTTGCTTTTCCATTGCAAAAAAAGAACAGAAAACGGGCACTTATAAACTGATACGGCCCCAAAGGCAAGGTCCTCCCTCCTCTTCAAAATTCACATTGCATTGTTTTCAAGACGCTAAAAAAACAAAAAAACAACAAACCCTTGGGATAACTCTGCAACTCCGCAACACTGAACAGAGCATATATGTACCCCGGCGCTGACCAGTCGCAACAGGGCAGCCAGCATACCAAGCTTCCGTCGCTGGCGTCTTTACACCCGCTGCAGGCGAGCGACCGGCATCCCCTTCCCGCTCAACCACCAACGGCACCCCAACAGCAACAGCAACAGCAACAGCAACAGCAACAGCAACAGCAACGTGTCCAATCTGGCCACACTTACCAGAACTTTGGCGGCTACACAGGTGCACACCAGCCGCAGCTCGAGCACGGTGTTGAGGAAAGCCATGCGCAGCCGCCGCCGCCGCCGCCACAGCAGCAGCAGAACCAGTTCCCACCGGCCAACTTGCGCAGAGGGCCCTGGTCGCTCGACGAGGACAAGAAGCTGATGGACTCGATCACGATGTTTGGGCCTTCCAACTGGGTCCGCATCTCGCAGAGCCTCGGCACGAGAACCCCGAAGCAGTGCAGGGAGAGATACCATCAGAACCTCAAGCCGTCGCTCAACAGGAACCCCATCACGCCGGAGGAAGGCGCATTGATTGAGGAACTCGTGGCCAAACACGGCAAGCGATGGGCTGAGATTGCCAGACATCTCAATGGCAGGTCGGACAATGCCATTAAGAATTGGTGGAATGGCGGGGCAAACCGCAGAAGACGGGAGTCTGTGCAGGCCATTCTCGACGACAGTGCCAGCCAAGCGCAACAACAACAGCAGCAGCAACAACAACAACAGCAACAGCAGCAATTACAACAACAGCAGCAGCAACTACAACATCAGCAGCAACAACAACAGCAACAACAACAGATGTATTTGCAAAGCCTGGCCCACCAGGACTTTTTGCAGCAGTTCAAGACGCCGTCTTTCAATACGAACGTGTTTGGCAACCAGCCGTTGGCTGCACCGCCACAGGGCTCTGTGCACCAAGGCCTGGGCACCCACGGGCAGCTCCCATTGGGTCCACCTCACCAAGTGCACCCGCAACACGCTCAGTACCCGCAGCATTTGCAGCCGCAGCACTCGCAGCCGCACTCGCGATCCTCGAGCATCACGCACGAGATGTTGCAGCAGCACCAGGGCGTCAAGCGGCTGCTTGAGGAGGAGCAGCACTATCCGCTCAGAAGACATTCGGCGCAGACGATCCTGACCCCAACTGCCGGCTCAACGTCGCCTTTCTCGGCAGGTTACCCGAGAACTGGCGCAGACTCGTCGAGAAACAGCTCCATTTCGATGGATTATACCCACGCTTCCAACTCGACCTCGCGGCGATCCTCGCTGGTGCCAGACTTGTTCCCGAACCCGAGTGCCAAGAGACACACCTCCCAGCCCTCGGCCAGCTATTTGTCCCCAAGTTTCCCATCACATAGGGGCTCTGGCGGTGGACTGCCTTCCAGCCTGACCCCACTGACTGCCGCATACCCTTCCCAGCCGCAAGAAAAGCCCATCTTCAAAGCAGATTTCGGCTTCACAACGCGCCACACCCAGGAGGGGGTCAAATTACCACCGCCTTCGTCCGTTCAGCCCAACGTGAAGATCCAGGTGACCTCCAGTGACACGGGAGCACCAGCCTCACAACCTGGGCTAGCAGCTGTGCCTGCCCCAGCTCTCACTCCTGTCAAGTCGGCAGAGGAGACTGTCATCGGCCAGAATGGGAAGCGTATGACGACGACAACTGATGGCGAGCAAACAGCCGGGGATGATGCCCCAAAGGTGATGAACATCTCCAACCTGTTGTCATGACCATGTCCAATTCCCAACCCTGATTTCCTGTTACGATGTACGATTGTATTTTGTTTTTTATAATAACTCTACCCCATCCAAACTTGGTCTTTTTTTCAATAATGCCTTGCCAAGGGTCACCAGGGTTAATACCTATCACTTTGTAATGTAATAGTAATAGTCTTATGTCCTTTTGTCGAGTTGTAGGGTTTGAGATCCAGAAGGCTTTTTTTTTTTTTTTTTTTTTTTTTTAATTCTTATGACGCCGATTGTGTCATTGTGCCTCTGACTTCATGGGAAATTGCCGTTCAGAACCTGACGACGTTTTTTTTTTTTTTTGGACTCGGCGAAATTGTGAGGAGAGAGAAAAGAGGGAGGGCGAAGGTCCCGCATTACATTGCTAAAAAAAGCTATTTTAACCGAGGGACAGTAGTTTTTCCTAAAAGGGAATTACCTCACGCGACTGCATCATCTAAATAATATTTTTTTTCTGTCACTAAGGACTCCGAAATTAGACAACCGTTTGATGTGTAAAAGTGCATCAAAGTGTACGGCTGTGCTATTAAGGAACCACAAGGTCCGGAGAACCCTCAAAGGGAGACACCGGCGGGAACTCCATCAAAATCGTTTCAGAAATGGTTCAGAAATGGTTCCATAATCTCACCAAATTTCACGGCGCTTTTCTCAACTTGAATGGGGCAATAATTAGTCATATGTAATATGGTGCGAGTGAACAAAACTGTGGTGCAAACGGGCATTGCCGGCATGGGTGTGGGGCCAAACGCACCGACACTCGCGAATCTGATGTTATTTCTGATCGGGCGACTCGCAATGAGTATGTCCAGGCACCAGGAACCCCGAGGTCCTCCTGAGCACTTTGTTGTCAAGGTAAAAGTTTTTAGTCGGAGTGTGCGGGACCCTCATTTCAAACATCTATCAACACCATCAACACCAAGACCGGGATTTATGAAAGGCTGCAGAGCAGCAATTTTCAGAGATTATTTGATTATTTGGAGACAGATACTGTTTCATATCATCCAAGTTCGTAAACAAAAAATGCCTTGTGGTTCTCTGTTCGACTTTAAACTTTAGACTCGGCCCATAAATCCGCCAAAGGGGAGCGGCATCTGACTATACTATACTGGTCAAAAGGATTCCAGAGCCCTTTGTTTGGCAAATCCTTTTGGGTCCACATACCCATTGCCTACCTTGCCCAGGACTGGTTTACTGTAGAAACAGCTGCTGATATGACCTTATACATCGGAGGTTAATTGGAAAGAGGTATCGTCAGTACCCCTGAGAATATTATTTAGGATCGGAGTATTCCTTCTGCAGGCTTGAATTTGGACTTACTGCCTTGTCCATTCAATACGCAACCCCAGACCTGGGGAAAATATGCGCCCACCACTTCGAGCCTCGCGTTAGTGTACCTTGCGCATGCCGAGGGCCGTTCCAACAATAATCATGATGATCTTTTTCTTTTTCTTGCAGTAGATGTGGCCCTGACCATTAATAATCTAGCCCAGATGTAGAAACGTTCCCTTTTTTGGGGTTGGCCAGTGCGGCCTTGAATCTGAAATCAAGAACGTATCACGTACCGATGAAGGACAATCGAACTCAAAAAAAAAAAGAGTAAAAACGATTGACAGTGCTTTTCATACCAGTTGTTTTACCAATCCATCGAACACCATAGTCTTTCTCACTTGAGACTGAACGGACCTTTGAGACCGCTCTAGTCAGGAATTGACTCCTTCCCTGTTTCTTTTTCTTCTTCGCGCGGGGGGCGATGGGCGAGCCATATGGGGAGTTTAAACTTTAAACTTTCGTGTCGTCACTTGTCAACTTATTAATTAGTCTGCATGCTTATGCAAGGCAGCTACCGAATGCTGCAGGAGTTTTGAGTTGATTGTGTCTTGAGCTCTTTTTGTCAGCATCTTGACAGCAGGTATAAAGCGCAGATCATTTGCATCCCTCCAGGAGAACAGCCGTTTGGCGTTTTTGGTTTATTGTACGGTACACCTCGAAGACAGCCATGATCTCCCCAGTTGACTCGCCACCGCGCGCTCGCAACTACAAAGGGCTGCTCGCCCACGACTTGGCCATCAAGAGCAAACTGTCACAGTTTAAGTTCCCAAAGGGAAGTAACACCTCCACTCCTCGTTCGACACCACCACAGTCACCAACACAAGAGTCTCTCCAGCTCAGCCCAGGCTTCCCACCAGAGGGCATCACCTCCAGAAGACGCTCTTCCCTTCATAGACGCTCTGCCCCAGTTAGTCTGTCGAGCAGCGACTCCATCTTTGACAGCGCCATGGTTGCTCCAAACGGGACTGTCAACTTTAGGAAGGTTGAGTATGACGAGATGACTAGTTGGCGTAACGGCTCAGAGCACCAAGCCCCTGCTATCATCAGTGGAAACCAATCTACATCAACAAAACTAGAGGCATCCCCTCTTGGCAAGTCACCCCTACTCCCGCAAGAGCAACAACCAACCATCGATTTGGATGCGGCAAACAAACCTCTAAGACCGAGATTGGGGTCATCTTTAATTGAATTTGAGCATTTGGGGTTTGATGGCGTCAAGATTGAGGAGGAACCCGCTGCAGAGGAAGCTGAGAGCTCAGAGACTGAGATATCCATAGTTGACTTTCTTCGGGAGAGTGTGAATGAGAGGGCCATGTGTGTTGATGAAGGGTACGATCCAACTCACTATACGAATGTTCAGAAGGGACTCTGGTGGGATAGTGAGGCACTGCTTCAGCTTAACAACAGCTTTTGAGATCAACCAGCATTGGGTTGTTGCGGCGCATGTAACTCAGTATTCAACTCGCATGGGGAGCAGGACTCCACCCACTAAATATTTTGGAAAGATTTAAGAGATTTTAATTGGGGTAATTTTATAAAGTGATATAAATTTGATTTGACTTATGATTGGCGTAGTACACACAGAGATAGACTGTTGTGTCGTCTATCTAAACACGAACCGTTACGGCGGCTACATCGCTGACTCATAAATGCAGTGTATTACAATTCTATAAAACTGCCATGCTAGTATAAATGATGCAAATGCGGATACGGGTGAATATCATGAACAAGCCGGCTCACTCACGGTCACTGAAAATGCTCTTCATAGGCGGAATGTCACAGAGCAGGAACGGATCATCAAACCATGGATGCAATTCCCCAGTAAGCTCCTGCTTGTTGTCACACTCCAGCAACTCAAGGTATCTCTCATACTCTTCAACGACAGAATTCCACTCATTGAGCACCTTGCCCAACAGTGTCCAATTTTGGCTCAGGTTGCAGTCTGATTTGTACAGGACAAAATCATCAACGACGTGATTGTTTTTCCTTATCTCAAGTGAGGACGTTGAGCATGAACTGGCGGTGGTTAACCACTGAGACAATCCGGACTTAGACAAATCCAATAGGTCATTATTGGCAAACTCCCCCGCATCCATGTAATCATCTTCACTACCCACAACAAGTGAATCACTCAACAGGCCAATTCCAGTGGTGGATTTTAATCTCACGCAATGAGGCAACCTTGGACGTGGTGGGAGCACATTATTTTCGTCGTCTGTGGGGACCAATTCATCTAGTCTAAAAAAAAGCTTTTTCGGAGTGTTATTCGTCCCCAACTCAGGCGATGATCTGGACTTTGGTCTTGAAGAGACAAGTCTTGTCTGGTAGAACGTGCTCTGGAAGGACTCACTGAAGGAAAGTTGGTATTTGTACTTGAACGCACGCGAGATTGGAATATGCCGCTTCAACTCTGGTGGGGGTGGAATGGATTCCATTGTGTTGACACTACCCATCGTTGGGAAACCATTGACGCTTCTTCCGCCTGTTGTGTTTGGGGTTTGGTTGGAACCTTGGGAGATGAGTGAGCTTAGCGAAGACGTAGAGGAGACACGACTGGAAGGGGAAGATTGGAGTTGGATGAGACCCTTGCCCTTGGGCATGAGATGAGGAGAAAGACGTGGAACTTGTGCGTTCTGTAAGCCACCTTGAATTTGCATATGGAGGCTCTCATCATCTGAGATTTCCGAAACGGATTTTGGTGTGTGGGGTGCTGAAGAGAATCTGGACATTTGGAGGGTTGGCGATGTTCTGGAGGTGTTGTTGGATGTCAATGGTGCAAGCCTTGTTGGTGCTTGGGAAACAGAGCCATTGATTTCACTGCTGATGGTATCGTTGACCTTCTTGAAGAAGCTCAACGCAGAGCTGATTATAGGAACCTTCTTGAGAGTAGAGCTTGAGGTGTTTCTGGAGAGAGCTCTTGGTGGAGATGCGGTAGGTGCTGATCTGTAACTTCTTGGCAAAGGGGAAGTAGTATCGAAGTTTATTGAAGATGATCTTGTCTTAGCGTATGGGGCTGCGCTGGGCACAGTGGATGAGTACACAGCGTCATCGAAAATCTCGTATGGAAAGGTCTTCTTGGTGTTGACAGTTGACGGTACCATCAACGTAGAGGTGGAATAACTTTTTGTACTCGAGGTGGCCTTCTGTTTCTCGAGTTTCTCAAGAACATTAATCTGTGAAGCCGAGCGTTTGGAAGAGGACAGTCCAGATGAAGGTACATTGGAAACGGGAGTGATAACCTTCTCCGGGTTGAAGTACGTGATGATCAACTTCCTGTTGAAAATAGGCATCGAAGGGAGGGTCTCAAATTTGATCAGTGCTGGACTGAGTGCATTGGCTGCAGAACTGTAACCTGACATTAAATCATGTGTATGGTTAAGGTTTCTAAGGACAATCTTGTTGAAGGCCGCCTCTTGGTTATTGGCGCCAACGATTTTGAAGATTAATAGTCTCAAATAGAAGTGTCTAATCAAAGGTTGCCAATGGATGAAAGTTTTCTGCCAGACATTATCGGAGATCAAGAACATGGAAAGATTATACCTGAAAGTGTAAGTTCTGTCGAGAATCCAGCCAAGCTCAATAGAGATCTCAGGAAGCCCGATGCTGAAGACATCAACTGGCACTCTTGGGAAGAAGTAGTCAGCAGGTATGACGTCCCACACGTTGAACAGTGCAGCAAAGGCCTTGGCCATAGAGATCATGTTCTCAGTCTTGAGCATATTGATTAGCCCAACGACCCAAAATTCCCAGTTTATTGTTGTTAGCTGGAAGTTGTCTGAAGCCACATCAGAACCACCGAGATAAAATGGCTTCTTGGAGTTTTTATTGATCTTGAAACAGAGCTCAAGAAATATATCATAGATGACTTCACAGTCCTCAGCTCTGAATGGAGAGATGTCTGACGCTCTAAGAAGAAGGATAGACTCAAAGTACTTCAACAGGAGGGCTCTTTGCTGATCATTGAGTGATGAGAAGACCAACGTATCAAGAAGATTGAAGAACTTTAGAAATGGAACACCTTCAAGGTAACTTTGGTAGTTCTTCAGGTTAGACTTTGCAGCTGGGTTGTAGAAAGTGGCAATCTCGTTCTTCAAACTGGTGCTACCCTGGTTTGGATCTTTGAACTGGTACCTCTTGAAGCTCTGCAACATTTTGAAGTTCGAATCAAAGATCTGAAGGATATGGCAATAGATGATGATACCACCTGGCTGAGATTTGATAAAGGTGAACACTCTGGAGGGGGAGAAGTCTTCCATGACCTGATGCTGTTGGTAATAAAGACACAACTCTGTGTAATGCTTCAAGAAACTGTGGAACACGTCACTGTCGAATCCTGCCCAACGTTTCACCCAGTTTGTGTCTCTGAGGTCCATGGTGAGAACATCGTTCTGCTCTAAAACGTCAGTGAACTCCTGTGGGAATTGCTCATCAACAACCCTTGTTGAAAAAATCAAGGTTTTCGGCGGCGGCACACAGTTTCTACTCAGATTTGGGTCATTCTCGTCGAAGACGAAATTTCCAGCGTAGTTGACCCAGGGGAGGAGATGCTGTGGCGTTGCTGCGGCTGTTTTGGGTGCGACATCGGTGCTGAGTGAGACGCGCTTCTGGAAATCCCTGATTGTCTTGTTCTTGACAAACAATGAGAATAGCAGCACCTCGGCAAATTGTGGAATGTGAAAGAATGCATAGGCAAAGACTTTTCCGATGAAGGCACTCAGACTCAACGACAAAACCTTGAGGTTGAACAGCTTCTTAAAGATGACATTGAGAGTCATAATTAACAGGTCTCTAAAAATAGTGCCGTCCGGCAGGTGTGCCCATTCATGGCGTGCCATCAGCCTTGAGATGCACTCCAGGTAGCAAGTTTTATCGACAAAGGACACAGAGACCCAGCTTTTGAATAGCTCTGATAGCAGTGAAAGCCAACATTTTGCTAAAACTGTGACACCTTGTGTAGCACAAGTCTGTATCTGGGTCAGCACATCTGTCGGAAAAGAATCCATGTGCAAAGGCAGCGCCAGCTCAAGATCTGACCGCAGGAACTTGAGTAATGTGAGTCTGATGTGATTGCATTTCGAGGCAGATGTGGATTTGTTTTGGAACTTTGCAAGGCTTGTAGCTAGCTGCCTATACTGCTCTGAGAGTTCCTGTGTCCTGAGGATCTGGTCTTCTGGCAAGGACGGGAATGGCGGTGAACAATGAGCAAGGTGAGGCTCGAATGGCGAGCCGGGCAGACGGCCAGGCAGCTCAGTTAAACGCTCTGTGGATGTGTTCCGCGATGACAGGGAGTCGATCCTCAGAAATGCCTGGCTCGGTTTTGAGAGTGCTGGCGGCGGCTCCATTGAAGGATGTTTCAGGAGAGGGGAATGCCAAAACTATGGACCACGGGCCATACAGGGGAGGGGGCTGAAGCTTAAAAGCTGGCGGCGCTGAAGGAGCGAATCGGACTAGCAACGAATGTTTGCCAGAAAATAAAGTGGGTTTAGCCGCCGGCGCAGGTGTTTTGGTTAGGTTTAAAGGAGGAATGTTTGGGTAATTCAAGTTCTGATCAATTTTGACAGAACCTGACAAGTGTCTATATAAAAAGGAAAAGGGGGACAAGCGGCAATTCCGGACAGTACACGTGAGCTGTGGAATGTGTCTCCCTTCAAACAAAAGGTTGCGGGAACGTTCCAGTGGCGAAATAACAGTGCAGCGTTCTTTGTGACAACTTTCAAAGCATTCCGGAACTATGTATCAAAGTCTTTCCTCACTAGCAACTCCAACTTCCATGCAGCTTAACGCCATAATTGTAATATATACCTCAAAAAGCAGAACCTGAAAGCCAACTCGTTTCCCGCGAATTGTGGAAATCGCGGCCTCGGAATTGAATGCTGACATGGTACCCATCGGCGAAAAAAAAGGGAAAGCTTGGAGTGAATAGAAGACCATGAAAAACACCAAGGGAGTCATAATTGTGAACATGTCTGATAAGAGATCGCTGACGTCCGAAGCTGATGGTGCTGAAAACAAGCGTCAAAAACTGGATGTGTTGACAGAAGAAGGCCCACTGACGCAGAAGGATGTTGTTTACTTTCAGAAAGAGGCTATCTACAGGCAACTGGTGGAATACAAAGCCCGTTTCCAAATCGTGGAGAAAGAACTGAGGGAGTACACCAAGAACTACAACTCATACAAGGCTAAAGCACTCATACTAAATGGCTGGATTGACCAGTTCACCACATACTTGAGGACCCTGTCTCTTGAAAGTTCCTCAAATCCAGACATCTTGATCTCAACTCTTGACGAGACCGAGGAAAAGTTCACCAACGGGATGGATGCAAAGAGAACCGAGCTTAACTCCCTACTGGGGAAACTCTTGGCCAACCTACCATCAGATGCTGCAAGCAGCGTGGTATCACTCACGAAAACCAATGGCCAGCTCCAGGTAAGCCAGCAAGACCTCGTGGTAAAGAATGACCTCTTGACGAGAAACTACGAAAATTTGAACTCCAAGTACCTAGAGCTCTTGAAGCAGACGGAAAGAGATTCCAGTGCCACTCTTCAAAGAATAAACGCTTTCAAGAAGGAGGAGACTACATCAACCAATGCCACCCCGGAGGCGGAAACACTGTCAAAAGACCAAGCGCACCAGCTAGAAGCCCTGACTCTCGAGGTGACCCAGCAGAAAGCCCTTATAGCTGCTCAGGAGAATGTCATTAATGAAAAGCTTGCCAAGGTCAACGCGCTGCAAGACGAGCTAAATTCGCTTACGATGAACCAAGGCACCAACTCTGGCGATATCAAGTCATCCACAGACTATCAACAGCTATACAAAGAGCACGAACTCCTCAAGGCACAACACGCCGAACATTCAAGCAAATACGAGGCTTTGGTATCCAATTTCGAAGCGCTAGAGAAGAGCTCCAGTCAGTTGACAAACCTATTCAATGAGAACTTCAAGGCGGAGAGAAACAAGATCATTACCCAACTTGAGGCCCAGGAGAAGGATTTAATCAGAGTGAGAACACAGAGAGACGATTTGATCTCCAAGAACGCCATTCTTGAAACAGAGAAGTCTCAATCCGCTGTTGTTGCCGACTTGAAAAAGCATATTGAATCACAATCAGCCATCCTTGAGACACTCAAATCCGCTGACATTCAAGTTCAACCAGTGGATGATAATGATATCACCTCCTTACAACGCAAGAACTCAATACTGATACAGGAGCTTCAAAGTTTGGAGACAGCTTTCAAATCCACAGCAGCAGCCAGCATCAAGAAGACTGGCGAGCTGCTGGATTTGGAAAACAACCTCAACAAGCATAGAGTTGAAAAACAGAAGGCTGACCAGAAGTACTTTGCCGCGATGAGATCAAGAGATCCACTCCAACAACAGCTGAAGACTTTGAAGGACCTCAACAAGGGTCTTGAAACCAAGATTTCAACGCTGAATGAACTGCAGACGACTTATAACAGGGAAAGAGAGAATTTAGAGGCAGAAATCTCAAACTCCAACAAGCTGGTGGCGTTGAAGCAGAAGGAGATTGACCAACTGACCAAGAAGTACACCACTTTTGAGGACAGAATTAACGAGAGTGCGATGAAGCTTGAATCCCAAAAAACCAAGATAGAGGAGCTCAGAAAGGAGAACACGACGCTCTCTTCTGCTGAGACGACGCTGAAGCTCACAAACCAAAAATTGACCAGCCAGAACGAGGGACTCACCAAACAGTTGGCTCGTTACAAGTCGCAGAGCTCGGAGGCACTTAACTCTGAAGAATTGGAGCAATACAGATCGCTAATTTACTGCACCCTGTGTTCTAAGAATTGGAAGGACACTGCTATCACCCAATGTGGCCATGTCTTTTGTGAGGCCTGCACAAAGGAAAGATTGGACGCGAGAATGAGAAAGTGCCCTTCGTGCAACAAACCGTTCAGTTACAACGACCTGTTGACTGTCCACTTGTGAACACCGACCACTTGATTTGGTTAATGCTGGAGTGGCACTCTAACTAAAATGACAATAATGAAACTGTGCTATATGGAACCCCTGAATGTAGCCAGACGTTCCGACAGCCTGTTACTGAGGTTAAAACCACAACAAAACGCGTCCTACAGAGAAGGAAAACGGGAGACGCGTCGGGTCATCGCGGCCCAAAAATGGAAAGTGAAAACGATAAAGTGGCGAAAGAAGTGCTCTTTTTTTTGCACAGTGGCGAAAGTCCAGGACGCGACAAAGAGAACGAGAAGAAACGGAAGGAGAACTTTAGAAGTTGCCCAATCAGACCAACTGCAATCAAAGACCCATGTACGGAGTGAAACTTTTGCCCTTTATCCCCTTACCCTTTCCTTTTGTGTCCCTCATGGCGCTTGGTCCGTTGGACTAATCACGTCGCCTGGACAACAAGACCAAATTCGCGAACGAAATATTTTCGCTTTTTTGCGCCGCCTGCCAAATCTTTTTCGCAGGTATTTAAATGACGCGATTCCCACAAAAAAAAAAAAACAAAACAAAAAGATTTTGCGAACTTTTCCCATCCGAAAAAACGTGAATACTTCCGTTTTGGGCACATTTCCTGCTTGGGACACACATTTTTATAGATTTATAACCCAACACCATAATGGACACTTCCACAGCACAGGACGCCGTTTCAACTCCAGTGCAGACCCCAACTGCCTCAGTGTCTGTGGAGAAGGTCACTGAGTCCACCACACCAGTGAAGAGGGAAGAGGATATGCCAGTGGATCCAGTTGTTGCTGAGCAAACGCCCTTGTCCCCACCCCTCCCTTCCCCAACCGCAACCAAGCACGAACTTGACGAGCAGACTGAGGAGCCGGATTCCAAGAGAACCAAACTCGAAGAGCCTTCGGAACCAGCCACCACCACCAGCAATGCAGCCGCAGAGGCGACAACAGACGGAGCCTCTGCACCAATAGATTACTCCAAAATGACACCTGCTCCTAAGCCCCCTTCCGAACCAGACATGAGTGCACTCCCGGCCGTTCCTATCCCCAAACACCAACAGCAGGCAGCTCTTAAGATTTTAAAGATCATCAAGCGAATGAAGGACGCCAAACCATTCCTGGTGCCTGTGGACACTGTCAAGCTCAATATCCCACTCTACTACAACTTCATTCCGAGACCAATGGATCTCTCTACCATTGAGAAAAAGCTCACAGTGGCGGCATACGAGGAGATCTCCCAATTCAGCGACGACATTGATCTCATTGTCACCAACTGTGCCAAGTTCAACGGCAGTGACAGTGCTATTGCCCAGATGGGTAGAAACATGCAGGCCAGTTTTGAAAAGCACATGCTGAGTATGCCGTCGAAGGATGCCCCGGCCACCAAAGTCACCTCCACTGGTAGAAGAAAACCAAGCACATCACAAGGCGAATTGAACTCTGAGGGCGTCCCTACCATCAGAAGAGACTCAGCCTCTGCCAATGGTAGACCAAAGCGAGCCATCCACCCCCCACAACCAAAAGACATGCCCTACGACATCAGACCAAGAAAGAAGAAATTTGTTGCTGAGCTCAGATTCTCCCAACAGGTGCTGAAAGAACTGTCATCAAAGAAGTACGAATCATTTAACTATCCTTTCCTGGAGCCGGTTGACCCAGTTGCTCTTAACTGTCCTACCTACTTTGACTACGTCAAAGAGCCAATGGACTTTTCCACCATTCAAAACAAGCTCAACAACAACCAATACGAGAATGCTGACCAATTCGAGAGTGATATTCGTTTGGTGTTCAAGAATTGTTATTTGTTCAACCCAGATGGCACCGCCGTGAATATGATGGGTCACAGACTTGAAGCAATTTTTGACAAGAGATGGGCTGATAGACCATTGACGCCACCAACTCCAAACGCTTCCGATGATGAGTTCACCACGGATGATGAATCTGATGGTGAGATTATTGATGAAAGTGTCATAACCAATCCAGCCATCCAGTTTATGGAGCAACAACTGGAGAGAATGAAGGAGGAGTTGGCCAACCTGAAGAGACAGGAGCTTGAGAAGATTAGAAAGGAGAGAGGGGCAAAGAAGAAGGGCAAGAAGATGAAGAGAAGAAGAAGAAGAAGCGAGACTGTTGGCGTGATCAGTTATGAGATGAAGAAGGAGTTGAGTGAACGCATAAATGAATTGAATGAGAAGAAGTTGAACCAAGTGTTGACCATAATCAGCGAATCTTTGAATATCAACGCAGATGCTGGCGAGGAGATTGAGCTGGACATGGACCAACTCGACAATACGACTTTGTTGAAGTTGTACAACTTTGTTGTGAAGAAGAAACCATCTTCCGCTACAGTCAAGAGACCTTCGTCTTCCACCGCTCTGAATGGCGCTGCCAAGAGAACCAAGAAGTCGAAGAATCTATCTGAGGCTGAGCAATCAAGACAGATTGAGAACTTGAAGAAGAAGATTGAGCTTCTTGATCAGCCAAACTCTGCTTCCACCACTTTTGGTACCGCTGCTAACGAATCTGATGACTCTGATGACGACGTGAGCTCTGAATCTTCAGAGGAAGAATGACGGTCGTTTCTTATACATAATCAATCACACTTACGACCGCTAAACTGAATCATATAGTCATGTCATTGAATTTGAGTAGTGATCTTTAAAAGTCGCTAAAAGAAAAAATTGAGAAGCTTCTGTAAGGGCTTTCCCTTCAATTCCTCTCTCTCTCTGATGGCCTCTGCCTTCAACTCATCAGCGTCAAAGATCTTTCTATCAGTATCCAAATCAACCTCAGTCGCAGGGATGCAAGGGAAGTAAATCTTTCTCTTATTGAAAAGGGAGTAGACCTTATGGGCGAGGTAAAACAGCAAGAAGGAGAACATACCCATATAGTTCTGAAAAAAGTTGATAGCATTGGCACCATCACCACCAATTGGGAACAATGAGACCCAAAACTGTGCCACAAGGATGCCCGTGTTCAAAACGACTGCAAGGCAGGAGCCCCAAATACCTATACCCACCTTGTATCCCAATTCGTCAACGCTCCTTCCCTGGGCCTTCAATGCTGTTCTGAAACGAATGTGCGAGAAACAGATGGAGCTCCAAGTAAAGATAGTGGATAAGCCAGAAAGGGACAATAACCAAGTGAAGATGGACTCTTGATCCTCGTAAGCGGCAATAAAGCTGAAGAGGCCAATAACTGTAGAAACCAACATAGCCCTTGCTGGTCTGTCATGCTTGTCGACAAAGTTGAACCAAGAAGGAGCATACCCCTGTTTGGCCAAGGAGTAAAAAGTTCTTGAAGAAGAGTACAATGCTGCATTACCAACGGACAAGACCGCAATCAAGATGACAGCGTTGATAAAGTGCGGGAAGATCTTGACTCCGTGGGAGGCCATGGCAATGACATATGGGGAGACAGGGGCACCATTGTTCTCTCCCGAGCCCATTAAAAGTGGAGAGTCGTAGGGCACCAAGGTACAGACGACAAAGATGGAAAGGAAGTAAAAGATCAACAAACGGTAAAAGACCTGCTTCGTGGCTCTTGGAATGGCCTGTCTTGGGTTCTTCTGATCAGCAGCAGTCAACGCCATAAACTCGGTGCCCCCCAAGGAAAATGCGGACGTGACAAAAGCAGCACAAAGACCTTTGAACCCATTGGCAAACAAGCCTGGTTCCTGAAAGTACTTGATACCAATGTATGCAGAGGTCCCAGCCACACCATTGTCAACAAGCAGACCTGCCACAATGAAGGCGAGAATCATGACCACTTTGACCAAGTTCAACCAAAACTCCGCTTCAGCGTAACCTGCAGAGCCAACAAAGTTCACAGCAACAATCAGAGGATAGAAAATGGCAACCCAGATATTTGAGTTAATGTCCTTGTTCCAGTATTTAATGGTCATGGCTGCGGTAACCATCTCCAAAGGCAAGACCGTGAACCAGTTAATACAATAGTTCCAGGCGACGGCAAAACCCAAGGATGGATCCACCAACTTCATAGTATAGGCGTTGAAACCACCGACAATTCCGGAATAAGCCACCGCCAACTCACCTGCAGCGAGGATAGTGAAGAATAACATGATACCAACGACAATGTAGGCAATGACAAGACCCATGGGACCACCCAAGGATAGAGCCCTACCGTTACCAACCAAGAGACCGGTGCCTAAGCCACCAGCGATAGCAATCATGGCAACATGACGTGGAGAGAGACCACGAGTTTTCTCTTTCTCCACCGCAACCACTTGTCCCTCGAGGTCAATGGTTTCCTCTTTGCGGGAGAAAGACTCCATGACGCGGGACCACTTACTCCTCTGGATGTTCTCAGTGGAGCCCACATCGCTGGCAAGCTTGCTACTGGAGGCAGTAATAGAGGTTTCAGATAGCTCGTTTAGCTCGATCTTGTTTGTTTCCTTAGCATCCTTTGACTTGAGACTGGCAGGCATACTTCGATTGAAGAGTAGTCTTACCGGTAGTACACAATATTTTGGTGGGAGAAGTGTCCGTTTTGTTCAGGTAAACGTGGGATGTTCTCAATTTACTGTTCAGTGTGGGAAAGCATTTCTGCCTGCAGTGATACGACTCACTGGCTAGCAAATTTCCCTCATTGCAACAGAATTTCTGTCCGCCAACTGTGCGAGAGAGACATCCATCCCCATCAACGTATGTGTCAACCAGATCCGGTGCCCTCGGAAAAAGCATTGTTTCCCGAAACGGCATATTTCGCGAATGTTCCTTTTCGATCATTTGCAGAAAATTTTTCCAAATTGGACAGGCAAAAAAAAAAAAAAAGCAACGAGAGACAAGGACAAAAGAAAAAAAAAGAGGGAAAAGCAGCTTCTCAGCGTTTAAACAACACAAAAGCAGAATATAATCATGACCGATCAGCTATCTAACGGTTTGCAAAACTTGAACATCAACGGCACTGCTGCTGCCGCTGCTCCATCCGGCCGCAGCTCCTACGTGCCACCTCACATTAGAACCCGTCCTCACGGCGATGTTAGAAGGGAGTCCTCCTTTGACGGCGCCTCCAACGGAGGCGGCTACGGGGACCGCAAAGACTTTGGCTACGGCCGCAGAAACGGCGGTGGCGGCTCCAGAAACTTTGGCTACGGTGGCGGCGACCGCAGGGGCTTTGGCGGCAACTCCAACAGAGGCCAAGGTAAGTTTGTCGATGGCAAGCACATTCCAGCGCCACCAAACACCCAAATGGCTGAGGAGCTCTTTGGCGTCGCTGGTGACCCTCAGTTCCAATCTTCTGGTATCAACTTTGACAACTATGAAGAGATCCCAGTTGAGGCCTCTGGTACCGATGTGCCAGAGCCAATCACCAATTTCACCTCCCCACCGTTGGAGGCCCTGTTGCTAGAGAACATTGAGAGCGCCAGATTCACCAAGCCAACCCCGGTCCAGAAGTACTCCGTCCCAATCGTTGCCGCTGGCAGAGACTTGATGGCCTGTGCCCAGACTGGTTCCGGTAAGACTGGTGGTTTCTTGTTCCCAATTCTATCCGAGTCTTTCATCAACGGACCATCCCCAATCCCAGAGTCCACCTCCCAATTCTCCAGAAGAAAGGGCTACCCAACCGCTTTGGTCTTGGCCCCAACCAGAGAGTTGGTTTCCCAGATTTTCGAAGAGGCCAAGAAATTCACATACAGATCCTGGGTCAAACCGGCCGTTGTTTACGGTGGTGCCGACATTGGCTCCCAAATCAGAGAAATTGGCAGAGGCTGTGACTTGTTGGTTGCCACCCCAGGTCGTTTGAACGACTTGCTAGAGCGTGGTATCATCTCGTTGAGAAACATCAAGTACCTCGTCTTGGATGAGGCTGACAGAATGTTGGATATGGGTTTCGAGCCGCAAATCAGACACATTGTCCAGGACTGTGACATGCCACAAGTTGAGAACAGACAGACCCTCATGTTCTCCGCCACTTTCCCAGCTGACATTCAGCACTTGGCCCGTGACTTTTTGAAGGATTACATCTTTTTGTCTGTTGGTAAGGTTGGTTCCACATCGGAGAACATCACCCAAAAGGTCATTTACGTCGAGGACAATGAGAAGAGATCAGTCCTTTTGGACATTCTATCGTCTGATGAGAATGGTTTGACCTTGATTTTCGTGGAGACCAAGAGAATGGCTGACTACCTATCCGACTTTTTGATCTCCCAAGATTTCCCAGCCACCTCCATTCACGGTGACCGTACGCAATCTGAGCGTGAGCGTGCCCTAGAGTACTTTAGAACTGGCCGTGCTCCAATCTTGGTTGCCACCGCTGTCGCTGCCAGAGGTTTGGATATTCCAAACGTCACCCACGTTATCAACTACGACTTGCCATCTGACATTGACGACTATGTCCACAGAATCGGTCGTACCGGTCGTGCTGGTAACACTGGTGTCGCCACTGCCTTCTTCAACAGAAACAACAAGAACATTGTCAAGGAGTTTGTTGAGATCTTGTCTGAGGCCAACCAAGAGGTGCCAGCCTTCTTGACCTCCATCGCCAAGGAGTCTTCTTATGGTGGTGGCAAAGCCCGCGGTGGCCGTGGTGGTGCCAGAACCGGCACCAGAGACATGCGCCGCTCCAACGGCGGTGGCTTTGGTGGTTCCTCCTACGGTAACGCTGGCGGTTCCTCCTTTGGTGGCAACTCTTATGGCAACCGCTCTGGTGGCAACGGATTCTCCTCCTACTCTGGCAACTCTTCCTCTGGTGCCAACAGCAACTCTTGGTGGTGAGAGGAGCGTCGATACTTGCTATCTTCGCTTTATTTGGTTTCATTTGTTATTATTTTTGTTTGTTTGATTTTTTTTGGCTAATTTTGCACATGGTTCAAATGTCTCAATCATATTTGATTTTTATATTGTTCATGGGGGGAGAAGGGGTGTCTTCATCATCTTTCTGATTTTTTTTAACATTCACATTGCATTGGATTTTTATTTTGACTGTTGATCGTTGGTGTTAGAAAAGTTATTGATTTTTTTTTTGGGTTTCATTAACGAGAGAAAGACATAGAAGACTGGAGGAATCATCCTCGAATTTTTTTTATATGACACAGTTCTGGGTTTTTGACAAACTACTGTTCTATTGTTGGGGGTGTTCTAGGATTACACCTCGTGTTGTTGTTTTGATCTTTTGATTTAATTGTTGTTTTGTTTGACAGGGTTAATGTTACTTTGAGAGTTGGCATTACTCTCAGAGTTGGGTTTTGCAAAAAATTATAGAAGAGTTTGTTTGTTTGTTTTAGGGTTTAGACATTGAATGGTGCATCGTCTTATTATATGATAAGTTATATACATAGTTAAGTTTGACCTGTGCTGTAGCAATTATTAGGGTTAGTGCTCGTATGAGTTACTCTTGTGCTTTGGAATGAAGTTGAAGTTCTCACCTGCTGGACCCAAGAACATCTCAGTGATCTTGATCCAGTCCTTGTAATCATCACTACCGAGCAGGGTCTCCAATTCGTTTCTACCCTTCCACTTCTGTGGTCTCTCATTCAACTTGATTGGATAGCGTTCCAAGACGCCGTATGGGGTGTATCTGTAGAAGAAAGAGAGGAACTCACACATAAATCTTCTGGCGTTGGCAAGACCAAACTCATCGGTACCCCAGTGTTCCATGGCAAACTGGGCGTAGTTCTTAACCATATCGAGTCTCTCAGTGGCGGACTTGTCGAGGCATTGTCTGGCATCGACCTCTTCAAAGAGCCATGGCTTGATCAAGGCACCTCTGCCAACCATGACGGAGTCAATGTATGGGTTCGCCACAGCTGTGGTGAAGTCCTCCCAGTTGAAGCAGTCACCGTTGCCGACAAAGTTGACTCTTTGAAAGTCTCTGCGGTCCTTATCGTCCTCAAGCAGGGCCTCCGTGTCTCTGATAACCTTACCCGTTTCGGCAATGTAGTCCCAGTTGGCCAACTTGGTGTAACGCTGCTGTCTGGATCTTCCGTGCAAAGTGATTGCAGCAGTCTGAGTCTCAGTGAGGATCTTCTTGACCAAAGAGTGGGCTATTGGATGGTTGTCCTTGAGCCCCATTCTGATCTTGACAGTGGTTGGGATGTCACCCGAGGTGTAGTTCATGGCGTTCAGCACTCTGATCAGCTTCGCTGGCTGCTCCATCATGGCAGCACCGCAGCCCTGTCTATAAAGCAAGTCGATTGGACAACCAGAGTTCAAGTCGATGGAGCTGACGCTAGGACACAGTCTGGCGATGGCCTCGGCAGCCTGGGCACCTTGCCAATGTTTGCTGGCAGTGATCTGGATACCGAACCCTGGGTACTCAGAGCTATGGGCTTTTGTCAGCGCCCACTCACCTTTGTTACCTTGCATCAGGGGCAGGGAGAAGGCCATCTCACTGTAAGTGATGTCAGCACCGAGCGTCTTCATCAGTCTTCTGTACGGCAGGTTTCCGACAGTGGTCAAAGGCGACAGGATCTTCTTGCCCACGAGGTCGAGCTTCTTCTTCTCAGCAGCGTAGTACTTGGTCTCTGTGTACTCGTTGTACTTCTCCCTCACTTGACGGGCCTTGTCAGATTCCTCCCAAGTGCCTTCTGCCAGGGCCCTGTTCTTCTGGTCCAGGTTTCTGGCATGCTCTTGCAGAATGTCCAGAATGCCGACAATCTCCTTGGACTTGGTGAACTCGAACTTTTTTCTGATCAGTGGGAACTTCTGCTCGTTGGTGACGTGATTGAGTTCATGGTTGGTTTTCTTGGCCTCGTCGTACTTGGCCTCATCGACAATCAAGGCCTTGGTCTCGGAGTTGTAATGCGAGTGTAGGAAACGACACTTCAATCCCAAAGGACAATAACCCAAGGCGTTAAACACGGGACAAATACCTTCGATATCTGTCCCTTTGCTGGCGAGGTATTCCTCAACGTTGTGAGAGAATCTGCACTTGTCAGCGCCAAAGCCGCACTCTTTACCTTCCTCCTGACGAATCAAGGAGGGACATAGCTGGATCTTCTCCCTAACTTGCTTCGTGTCTCTGTTCTTGTTCTGGCCTCTCTTCTTCTTCTTGAAATCTCCCTTCTTGTTGTCGCGGTCGTCTCCGCCTCTGTTGCCCGTGGTTTCAGCACTGTCATCGTCGTAGTCGGCCACAGAGGTGTCGATGAGGTACTCCTTCTTGATGTAGGCAATACCGTTGTCACGTGAGTCGGTCTTGACTTTCTTAGCATCAGTGGAAGGCTCTGGAGAGCCTGGTCTCTTCAAATCGGCAGTCATGAAGTGCTTGTATGGTACCCCTTTGCTTTTATCGATGAGCTTGGAGAATAATTAATTTTTTTTCTTGGGATGGGGGTAGTGGCCTTACCAAAACTGATATCGAAAGTCAAATAGGAGCTGGAGCGAGCAAAAAAAAAAACAAAAAAAGAAGAATGGTGCATCCTAAGAGGTTCGAACTCTTGCTCCTTACGGAACCCGATCTTGAGTCGGGCGCCTTAGACCACTCGGCCAAAGATGCTTTTGAATGATTGGAGAAGGCGTCCAAAGCCCCGATTATATAAGAGATAGACTTCCCTCGGAATGTACCCTTTGAGGGAAGTCTATCCGCTACCTGAGACTTCCGACTCGCGGCTATCTGGAAATTTTTCCCTGTTTCGTTATCGATGCGATGGGGGATGCGCCTTTCCCAATTTTGGGTAGCTAGATAGAGTCTATCATTGGACACTGACGTTTGTACGAAGTACCACACGTGTACATCAACGTGCATTATCAGTCCGCATATTGGCATTTTGTATTTAAACGATAGGTGTCGCCAGTGGCCATTCGTGTTATTTTATGCTTAAGGCACCGAGAGTGGAAATTACCCAAGCTAGGAACATAATGAGCTCAGCCCTCACACAGAGAGACCCGCAGAACAACCCGTTGGCGATCATCAAGAGATGCCAGAGCGAGAACAGACCTGTTTTCATTGCGGGACCCATGGTCAGATACTCCAAACTGCCCTTCAGGGCGCTTGTCAGAGATTACAACTGTGACATTGTGTACTCGCCAATGATCCTTGCTCGAGAGTTTGTCAGGAACGACATCGCCAGACTCAGCGACTTCACCACGAACAACTATGACACGCCTCTCATTGTCCAGGTTGGCACCAACAATGTGACTGACCTGGTGAGGTTTGTTGAGATGATCCACCCGTACGTCGACGGTGTTGGGCTCAACTGTGGCTGCCCTGTCAAAGAACAAGTCCAGGAGGGCATTGGCGCGGCACTGATGGAGGATGCGGACCTTGTTGCGTCGATGGTTAGTGCAGTGAAGGCGAAGTTTGGCAACAAGGTGACATTTGAGACCAAGATTAGAATTCATAAGGATTTGACCAAGACCGTTGAGTTTGCTCAAAAAGTCGAGGCTGCCGGGGTGGACTTCATCACTGTCCACGGCCGCACGAGAACGACGAGGTCATCGCAGCCTGCAAACTTTGACGCCATACGACTCATCAAGGAAACTGTGAAAGTGCCCGTCATTGCCAACGGTGACTGTTTCTCCCTGGAGGAAGCCTACAGGATCGCCGAGTATACCAAAGTGGACGGTGTCATGGCTGTGCGTGGCGTGTTGGCAAACCCTGCACTCTTTGCCGGTTTCAAGAAGGCCCCTTGGGGAAGCGTTGAGAAGATGTGGGAGTATGCCACTGCCTATGGACTGCCGTTCAGATTGATCCAGCACCATTTCTCGTGCATGCTTGACACTCAGATCAGCAAGAGCCTGTACAAGCAGATGATGGACTGCAGAAGTCTGGCGGAGATGATTGATTTCTTTGATGACAACTTTATCTTGAAGAGATCTGGGCAGAAGGGGTTTGGAGACGCTGTGGAAGTGCAGTACAGACAACAGAGGGGCTTGCATATTTGAGCTATCGGCATAGCGATTAATGGTTTCATCAAGGTTGTAGACGCAGTATTAGGGGCCTAACAAAAGGATTTGCAATGTCTTCAATTTCCTTTAGTAGTTCCTAATTGTGAGCCACCAAGATCCTTGCAATGTCTGCCTTGGCATCGAGTGAGAGGATCAGTGCCTCATAACCAATAAATACCATCGCGCCTAAACGTCCCCTTACCCTTCCGGCAAGTACCATCTTTCAAGCCCCCCGCAAAGGGGGTGGGAATGTCCATTATTGCTATACGGATGGATATCTATCACGGGGCTCCATCCATCCAAATATGAGGAGGCTATTATCTGCTCACAAGGCTAAGAAGGGGGTACTATGTCACAAGGTTATCGGAATGGCGAGGGGGGGAAGAGAGAGAGAGATAAGCAGCCCGAATGGGGCAGACGAAGGACCCAGAGGGCTGAAAATAAAGTCAGTTCTAGACACTTGACAAGACCAAAACGATTTTCCCTTGAAAGTTGACTAGTAAAGGAATCCGGGCTTAGCAACCGGAAGGGATCTCGCAATATCTCACTGTGGGTGGGTACTTGGAACGATCAGCAGCAGGAATGGAATGGGCATCCCGGAAAAAGAAACTCTGGACTGTAAGAGTGTTGCCCCGACCACACCGGCCGGTATGCATGGTCACTGCACTACCGAATTCCGACTTGAGGAGAACCCGCTCTGATTGGCTGCAGGAGGCCGGACGCCTGCATGTGTCTGCAACTGCGGGAATGGCGTCACGTGGCGCACCTCGGAGTATACCCCTTAAGTACTACCGGAACTTTCGGTCAGGATGCGGCATTGTGCAGCCGAGTGCATGTCAGCCGTGTGGCGGGGCCGGAACTCTTCTCACGATGCCGGCAACGTTGCCCAGGTCTAGGCAGAGCTTCCCGCCTGGCGCTAGGCCCGCGCAGGCAGAGCTTCCTCTAGCCGGGCAGAGGGGAGGGTGTGAGTGTGTGTCCGTCCCATTGAAATTATTTTGGCCAGCGAAAGTTTCAACAGACCACCACGGACAAAGGCCCTTTGCGCTTCGATTGGCAGAACAACCCGCACGGAAGCTGAGTAGCAGAGAAAAAGAGCGCGAGAGAGAAAGAGAGTACACATCCGTCGCACTTTGTCCCCGTCGCAGCAGCCCTCCATCTTATTCTCATCCCCGCCACCGCCACTGCCCACATTTTTATTTTATTTATCATCTATCTCACAGCGAGGACCCAAGCCTATTTCTAAAGCCCTATATGAACAGCAACACATTCTTCAGCCAGGAGATCCTGAGCATACCGGGCGCCAAAGACGGCGTCTCGATTCCCCAGCCAATCGACATTGGCGCCCAACAGCGCCAGGGCTCCATCACCTTCGGCCAGCAGCGCCAGCACTCGCAGCAGCAGCAGCAGCACCTGCTCCACCCACAGCAGCAGCAGCCAAACAGATCCAACTCCATCAACATCAACAACCACCAGCGCCTGAGAAGAGAGTCCATCGCGCACTCGCAGGGCATCGGCGGCATCTCCTGGGGATCGCTTACCATTGGCTCGTGGCTCAAGGATGAAGTGATGATGCACAACAACATCAACAACTACACCAACCACAGCAGCCACCACCAGACGTCCATGTCACCGCCTATCCAGTCGTCCTACCTCCCGGACCTCGAAGCCAACTACTGCAAGGACTACAGCTGCTGCGGTCAGCTCCTGCCAACGCTGCACGACTTGTTGAAGCACTATGAGGAGTCTCACATCTCACCAACGCCACCAACCCACCAGCCAAAGCCCATCCAGAACTTTGAAACAGTCTCCACCACCGATGTCTTCATCAACTCCAGCAACCCAAACCTACGTCAGCAGCAGTTGGCACAGCAGCAACATCATCAGCAACAACAGCTTCAATTGCAGCAGCAGCAGCAGCAGCAGCAGCAGCAACACCACCACCACCAACAACAACAACAACAACAGCAACAACAACAACAACAACAGCAGCAGCAACAACAACAACAACAACAGCCGCAGCAGCCGCAGCAAGGCAGCAGGTCCAACAGTGGCTTCGGCTTCAACAACGCTGCGTTCCCATCGCAACAACAGCAGGGCTTGCAGGCACAGGGCCAATTCCAACAGAATCCAAGCATCCACCAACAGCTGCGCAACCAGTTCGCCACCTCAAACGGCACGAGTCTCCAGCAACAGCAAGGGAGCCAATTCCAATTCAACAACATCCAGAGCACCAACGACTTCACGCCACAACTCCAACAGCAGCAGCATATCAATGCATCAAGCCAACACTCGGCGCCGTTCCCAATGTCGCTCAGCAATGACGACTCCGTCATGGATCTCGATGAGGACGCCGACGAGGGGTACATTGACGATCCTTCGCGTAACTTGTACGTGGCACAAGGTTCTGAGAAGCCATTCACATGCCCTGTCATTGGCTGTAACAAGACCTACAAGAACCAGAATGGTCTCAAATACCATCGTTTGCACGGCCACCAGAATCAGAAGCTGCACTTGAACCCGGATGGCACATACTCGGTGGTGGATCCCAACGATGGCAATGGCATGGAGCAAGACAAGCCGTACCGTTGCGAAGTGTGCGGTAAGAGATACAAGAACCTCAATGGTCTTAAGTACCATCGTGGCCACACCACTCACTGATTGCAATTTTTCCGGTACCTGGCATTATCTTGGGATAACTGCACCCCGTGTCGATATGGAAATACAAGGTATGGAGTAACCAACTCTCCTTCAGAGCCAGGAGAGTCAAAAATCCTTCCCTCTTTTGAAATGCTGACCCAAACCCGCGAGACTTGCATTGCATTTCCCTTGTCGTTTAAGAGGTCCCTGTACTTCCCTGTATTTTTTTGTTTGTTTGTTTTGTTTTTTACTTCCCCTACGATGCTTGGTTTCGTTCTTTGTGTGTCTGGTGATGATAGAGGGATTGTGTGTTTCGCAGGTCCCAAAAAGCTTTGATTCAAAACTCATTGTCCGCCCCTCCTCAAATCTGATTGGCCCGCAGTTTTCGTTAGATCGTCTGTCTTGTTGTTATATACACGGTTTTCACTCTTCTTTTTTTTTTGAACACGGTGCAATCTTTTATCGGTTGCTGTAGCTTTTCTGTTATCGCCTTAGGCCAGTACCGCCCCTTCTGTCCAATTCTACCACCAAAACGGTGAAATCTGACGTCATAATTCTTTCCAGCAACACCCAGACACCGCGCAAGGTGACAGATCAGCCCGAACTTTCACTTTTGCCACAAATTTTGAGACTTTGGGAGCAATTGAAGACATTTGAGAGAGAGAGAGAGCCAAGTCTTTTTAACCACCATGTCTCTATATTACAACCTTGTCTTCGCCCTGCTCGTCGTTGAGATTGCCCTGTTCACGGTGCTATCTTTGCCACTGCCATCCAAAATCCGCAAGCCACTCATCGCGAACATTGCAAAGCCTTTCCAACTGAAGGAGGTGTCCATTGCCATCAAGTGCATCCTCATCTTTATCCTGATTCTGTTTGTCGACTCTGTCAACAGAGTCAAGTCCATTGATGAGGAACTGAGAGGGTTGGGCCTCAACGCTGGTGGCGTTGCTGCGCAGGCCACCAGTTTTATCACTGACCGTTCCGAGATCCAGGCCAGGAAGTTTTATGCTCAGAGAAACCTGTACCTCACCGGCTTCACGCTTTTTCTCACGCTGATTGTTACAAGAACTTACAACCTTGTGTTTGAACTGCTCAATTTGAAAGAGGAGGTGAGAGCCAATGGCGGAGAGCCAACTGATGGCGATGAGATTGCCAAGCTGAAGGCACAACTGGCCAAAAAGCATGACGACCTGGAGATCTTGAAGAAACAGGCTGCAGGTTTGCGCAAGGATTATGACGACTTGGCCGATGAGCTGGCTGCTAACAATGACTCTACCACTGACAAGAAATCAGACTAATTTGAGGGGGGTGGGTTACTACTGAAAGGGATTGATTCTGATCAATTGATGAATGACGAGATTTCAATAGTAGTTACACAACGCGGAATTTGGGGCTGGACTCTTCATTCAGAGCGTCCTATTTGGCAGGATGGAGGCATCTTGGCCTCGGTCTCCTCCTGCTTGACAAGCTTCCTCCACTCGGCAAGTTGTTGCTCATCGTCGCTCGCATCCTCAGCTTTCTCAACGTGAGGCCCGGCAACATCGACGTAGCCAATGAATCCCACTGTGAGGACAAGCACCACAGTGGACGATAGCCACAGTGTCAGGACACCAAAGACGTAGCTGAGGAATCTGTAATGGAACATGTAGTACTTGATACCTTTCCAGGCCCTGTTGATGGTAATCTCGGAATGGAGTGGATTAATGACGATGTTGGGCTTGTTGAACTCGAGCAGGATGCTGAACTCGCCATTCTCAAAGAAGTGTCTGTTGGTCGAGTTGAGGTAGTTGCTGAACTTAATGTCCTTGAGAAGTGGGATCTTGTACATAGCATCATGGGCCTTGATGGCCACTGGCTGGAAGTTGTTGACGAGTGGCGGGATGAGCCAGTTTGACACGAGAGGTGGCAGGAGATCACCAAGCTTGAGGATCTCGCCGTGCCGCTGCGATATCTCACTATTGCAATTCAGCACAATGGTGTTCATGGAGGAGACAAGGACCTGTGGGTTCTCGAGCTGATGGATATTGTTGCTGATTGGCCAGAGGTTGAATCGCTTGTTGATGTATGGCTTGACCCCATAAGGGCTCAGCTGATCAATGAGGTGGTTGGAGACGATGGAAATCTTATACATGATTGGCTCATAGTTGGAGTGGTGGTTGTGCTTGCAGTACGCGTCAAAATCGAAGTGGAAGTCGTAGCCGGAGCCAAAGTCAAATGTCTCGAAGACCTCGCTGTTGAGATCCTTCTGGTGTGGCTGATTGGCGTAGAGTGGTTGCAACGCGGAGGAGATGATGACAAACGGTGGGACGTTGTCGAAGTCGTAGTTCAGAATGTAATTGGACAGAGGCAGATGGATGGTGGGCAGCGGGATCAGCAGTGAGTATAGATAGTTGAACGCCAAAAACGACGCGGGGAGCAGTGTACCAAACGATATCAGGGAGAGCACTGTGGAGATCAGCACAATTCTGAGAGTGATCAATGGGATCCTTATATCAAGATACAACGGCTTGCTTTCTTGCTTGGGCATTTGAAAAGGGTTGTTAAGCTTTTGTCCAGGGGGGTTGTAACTTGTTATTTGTTGTGCCAGTTGAGATCTGTAAGAGCTTTCAGCGTGATAGGGTAACCCTCTCGAAAGCCCTAAGAGAAAAAAAAACAAAAAGAAAACACACACATTTGGGCTTCAAAAAACTTCACCAAAAAAAAATAAAAAAAAAAAATTATTCCAAGAATTTCACTTACCCCAGGGATAGTACCTGTTACACAACATGGCACGCAGTATCTGATCCGTATGTCCACAGTCACCAATATTATTCAGCCATGTCTTTTCCAAAACAACCATTGTCGTAATTGGCTTTGAACTTCAAGGGATGAAGAACTTTTATTTTTATTTGAACCGTAATGAACAGGGCTCAAGTGGATCGTTTTGAACTGCTTCCTGTGATGACAGGTTCCTTTGTCATAGTTACACTGATTGAAACTCGTTGCTTTTTATGTGTTTTGGAATGAACTGTTGAGTGGATACCATTGATCCGAGTACTAACAATGCTTATATAGAGAACAAGCGCCCAGTCTTGAAGCTGTCTTCTTCCACTTGGGAGCAATTCTAATTTTCTGGAATAAGATACTCGTTGTGTTGAACTTTTTTGTAGATCTCGTTCGATTTCAGTTGTTAGAGATTGGGTCTTTGGGTCCCTCAGTTAATTCAATACACTCGAGGGAAGATCATTGAAAAACTACGAGTATCAAAAAAAAAAAACAACATTTATTCCATTAACCAACCAAGATCAATAGGATGAGGTACAAAGAAACAAAGATAGAAGAACATTACTATCGAATTTCCAATACAACAAGCTACTAATGAATTAAAGGGTTCACTCATTGAAGGTCGAAAGACCAACAACTATCCCTGAAGAAAAACAAAACCATTTTGTAAATGACTAAAAGTGCTTTTATACAATACACAACTCAGACCACTTAAGCCTCCTCCTCGTCCTCAACGACAACGGTGTTCAAACCCTTGACGGAGGCAACGTTGACAGCCTCAACGTAGGAGAAAAGCTTCTCTTGAGCATCCTCCTCCTCGTTTCTCTTTCTGGAGATTCTGATTCTCAATCTGAATGGGACACCCTTGATACCTCTCTTCCAGATCTCTTGGTTCAACTTTGGGTCCAATCTGACATCAGAAGTACCGAGGTGCAACTTGGCGAACTTCTTGATCTCCTTGACAGCGGTTGGAGCTCTCTTCTTGAAAGAGACACCGTGTAGTCTCTTGTGCAAGTTGATGGTGTACTCTCTGGTGACAACGTCCTTAAGGGCAGATCTGTTGGAAGACATTTGTGTGATGTGGTTGATGTTCTGTCGAGGGTTGAAAGTATTTCACATTTTTTTCGTTTTGGGGTGTTGTGAAAAATTCCAGAGTGCTGAGTCAGTGGTGTGTGGGTTATGAGAAAAAGAAAGAAAAAAAAAGACACAGGGCTAGACAGAGTTAGAGTCACGTGAGTTAGGGCTCGCTCGCTCGCCAGCCCCTGCTTCCCATAGTTAATGACTAAGCGAAGATTTGTACATTGTACCTCTCTTGAAACGCCTCAACGGTTGGAATATCTCAGCTCAAGCGCTGGTAGAGAGTCTAAGATAACGATTGGGAATTATCAGAAGAGAATAATTTGACTATTTCGTGGGAAAGTTGCCCCCGTTTATTTGTGGCACCTTTTTATCTGGTCCAACTTACCGTTTTCGAAAATCCAGGATCCCCATAACAGACCCACGAGCAGACCACTTTTAAAACCAGACTCCCGCACATCAACGAATCCACGAGCCAATGCCCGACCAAAACACCACAGAGAACAAACAACTGACTTCCAGTGGTCCCTCACCCTCGCAACAGAGCCCGCACGCCGGTTCACAAGGGATTCGCTTGCCGCCCATCTCGTTCATCTCGAACCTGCCTGGCGTGCAACAGGCGAGTGACCGCCTCAGTGCATCCCAGAGTCCAATCCAGTCTATTCTTAATGGCCCGCCGCCAGCTGGGCCATCTCACTCACCATCCGCCACTGGACTGACCCTGCCTAACTCTGCCCTTGCTCCTTTGGGACAACACCAACACCAACACCAACTGGGCCAGGCGCCAACATCTTCCTTGGGCGAGGGCAAGACCGAACTCAAGTCCAGACCTTCACTGCTCAACGACTTACTCACACCACCAGCGCAGACCTCTTCCCCACTGATCAATGACTTGCTCAACAAACCATCCCAACCGACTCCTTCGAGATTCAACAAATTGTTCAACGAGCCTGCAAACGTGAAGCAGGAGCGGCCACCACTAAGCGACCTCCTCTCCAGCGCGCCACAGGCAGCCGCGGAATCTCAACAACAGCAGCACATTGTTGTGCCAAAAGAGCAGACCGACGACGAGATCATCCACTACTACTCCCAAAAATACGAGATCTTTGACTTCACTGACGAGGAGAAGCGCGACATCTTGCAGCACGAGCGTCGCAGTAGAATTGAAGCCCTGAACAATCCGGCGTACAAACCGTTCCTGTGCTACTCCATTATCAAGCGTCTCAATGCGGTCCCGCCTGTCGCGAAGAAGCCAACACAACCCGAGCGGGAGAAGGAGAAGGAGAAGGAGGAGGAACCGACGACGGCAGCAACGACAGCAGCGGCTGCTGCTGATGAGAAGAACGGCACTGTGGAGAATGAAGTTGAGCGGGAACCAGCGAGAAAGTTTGTCAAGAGAGAAGTGACCATTGACAATAGCGATGTGCTCGATGCTGTGTCCAAATTCCCGCGCAAGCACCTCGGCTCCATCTTGTACACGCCGACGCCAAGGAGATCCTCATACGCGCAACTCGCTTGCTACGATGGCCCACTGGATACCGATGAGATTGTGCCCTTGTTGCCCGAATTGAGGGAACATGTCAACAGCATTGTCACTGTGCGAATCCCTTGTTTGTACCTAACTGAGATTAGAAACAACCCACACTACCTGCAGCGCGCCATTTGGGGTACGGACATTTACACTGACGACTCTGATGTGCTGTTGATGCTGAAGCACAATGGGTTCCTCCCTGTGATTGACGAAGCCATTGAGTTGGAGACGGAAGGTACGGCGGCGAAGCAGACCCCGGGCAACAAGGAGAACAAGCAGAATGTGACGCAGAGCGTCAAGAATTTCAGACAGTTCATCAACATTTTGGGTGGCGACGTTGACGTCGATCTGATTGTGTTGCCCAGACTGGTGAGATATGGCGGGTTGTACCGCCACGGTGTCAACTCTCGCAGCTGGCTGACGGGCCACGATGGTGTTAGTTTGGCGATCCATGGCGTGAGATACGGCGAGAAGCAGAGTGCCGTCGAGAGTGTCAACAGCGCCGATGTCAAGAGACGCAAGTTGAGAGACGTTCTTGCCCTGACTGACGAGACACAATACGAAAGTGTTGAGAACGGGTGGAGGTTGAGCTACAACGCATGGAAGAGTGCCAAAGAGGCGATGGATAGGGGGAAGAGCGCCGCTGGCAAGGGTAAAGAACCGGAGCCTGGCGCTGTGGACCCCAAGTGAATTTTGCTATGTATGTAGCGTATATTAGTGGCTAATATAGCGTGTATGAGTGTATGTCTCGTTGCTTGAACTGAGGAGGGGGCGGGGGCGGGGGGCGCCCTCATTTTCATTTTCCCCGGATTTTGGAGGGTCGATTATATAGCAAAGAATCTGCCCGCCACTTTTTCTTTTCTGCAGTTACCCGGCCCGAGATAACTCCCCCTTGGTTGAACGAAACGAAGAGCGAATCTCCACAAAGGCAATGGAATGCTGATAATCAATAGGGATACCACCTCTGTTCACACCCCCGATGAGCACACAGAAGGAGGTAGACACTATCCAGGAACTTGCACATGAGCCAGCCCCAGCACCAGCCCCAGCCCCAGCACCAGCCCCAGCATCAGCACCAGCCCCGGCACCGCGCCGGTCCATCTTTAGGACACTGCGCAATTACGCTTCCAAGTGCTCGCTGCATCTCCACTTGGCTGCCCAGCGACTGCGCCAATTGGCAGACGACCAGTTGTCGAGCGACGAGGTGGTGAACGAGTTGTTCCTTGTGACGTCATCCAGCTCCATTTCCCCCTCTGTGCTCGAGCAGCCGTTGACGGAGGCAACGGACAATGTAACCGAGAGCATCACCAGGTCCGAGACGCGTGCCACGAAGACGATCCCACCCTTTAACGAGTTCAACGCCGTTGCTGAGGCCGATTTGCTACGTGTCGAAGGAGTGCCGTTCACGCAGGGAGATAGGGTCTGGCAGAAGCGACGCGAGGCATGGCTTAACTCGACAGAGGAGGAGCGCCTTGCAGCCAAACATAGGCGACACGAAAATGCCCTGTCAAGCATCCCGAAGGACAGTTACCCAGTGGTATTTCACAACCTCGTGGACAAGCAGAAGACGCTGAAGAAGCCAATGAACTTGCGGGATGCGGTCAAGGTCATCAATGCTGGGTGGGTCAATGGCGGGAAGTGGGATAGGGCAGGACCTGGACCGGGACCGGGACCGGGACCGGGACTGGCGTAATCATGAGCTGATGGCTTGATGGTTTTGCATGGTGTGTGGTATGAAGAAGTAATGTTAAGAACAGACCTTGTTCGATTGGCTACGAGAGTTTTGATGATCAAATTAATGCCCTTTTCTTGTATCACAAGTTCCTGTTGCTCTCGAGTATCGCCATTGTCCGCTCTAGAACTCGCAGCTGGCAATCGACTTGCTCTGCCAATGTCTGTACCTGTTCCACTTTGTCAGTGTTGCCGACTTTCTGCAGCAATGACCCGTAGCCCTTTGCCAGTTGCTTTGTGGCAACATCACTGGCCTGCAAGTTCGTCAGCTGGTTCTGGACAACGAGGTCTGCCCTTTTAACCTGAGCCAATGCGTGTGTCGATGCATTCGGGAGATCTGCGAGTTTGTCCAGCGTGTACATTTCAAATCTTTGGCGCTGGTAGTGTTTAGTTTTTAAAACAACGCGTTTATTTCACCTTTCTTTACAAAACATCAACTAAAGAAACAGCCGCCGAGTACAACAACAAATGCGCCAGGCGGACATTCTGAAAGAGGTTGACACCTCGAAAGAGCCTATTGACGCCGCCCTCACACTGCCCATTCAAACAGCCAATGGCCTTTCGTTCAACGGTGTCAGTGTAAGACTCCCGACGCCCATTGGCTCGATTCTGCCGCTGGGGCCAGCCCACTTCACGGCAGTGGCACAGGGGAGGCTCTACTTGCTATCGCGGCAATTGGATTTGCTGGAGACACTGCCTTTCACGGACATCACACAACAGCACACCAGCGGACTTCAAGTGGCCGTCGCAACGAGGAAGAGCGTTGTCTGGTACGAGTTGCAACCACAACAACAGGCACTTGAAATGACGAGACAGGTCAAACTCAGTGGGATAGTGGAACAGTTTGTGCCTTTCCACGAAAATGTCATTTGGACCAATGGGTCAGCGGTCTTTAAAGATAGCGAGACTTTGATCAAGGGTTACTTCCGCCAGACAATCCACATGGTCCAACTTGACAGCGAAAGGGTACTCGTTTCGAGAGCTAAACAGGGACTGGTCATCACCAAGGACAAGGACCCTGAACAATTCGAATGGGAGACAACTCCATCCACACTACTGGTGCTCCACCCTTTCCTCATCCTGGCCCACAACAAGGACATTACACTAAAAGAGATTGGGAAACTGGCCTCTTTGCAGACCATTGGCATCGACGGAGTCACCTCTCTCACCAGCACACACAAGAACCACATCACAGCAACCGCTGCGACTGGCCAGACGCATACTTTCCAACTGCAACCTTATGACACCATCATTGCCAGTCTCCCACTGAACCAATCCATTTCCCTTGTTTCACTCCTGACCCCAACCCAGTACCAATCCAAGCAAACAACCACGCGGCACTTGCAAATCCAGAAGGCCCTTGACCTCTATCACAGGGGCCATTTCTCTAAAGCGGCACGCATCTTCACCGATTTCAACGCACCTCCATCTCAAGTCCTTGCCCTACTCGATACCAAAGACACCACAGAAACAAACCAAGGAAGACTCCGGGCGCTGGCACGTTACATCACCAGCCAGCGCCGCAAGCTTTCGCTCATCACACACACGCATAACGACCAAGCATTGCCAGATAATGCCAGTATCATCACCGCTGCAACGAATTATGACATGCACGGCTCTGCTGCTTTTGCACCGACAGCGGTGCCTACGATTGAAGACTTCACCGAGGGTCTTGAGTCCCTTGATCAAGTCTGGTCGTTGCTTGACACAACACTGTTCCAAGTCTACCTCATCATTAACCCTGGTCTCGTCGGTCCATTGATTCGTCTACATAACCATCTCGATCCAACAGTCGTTGAAGCAGAGTTGACTGCCCGTGGTAAATTTGGAGATTTGTACGATTTCCTGTATTCGCGTGGATTTTACGAGCGTGCCTTGGCATTGATGGAGCAGAACTCTGAGGACCCTTTGAGTGAGGAACTGGGACAGTTGCAATTGAAGTACCTGTTGAGACTGGAGGCTAAGGATGTCGATGTGGCATTGAAGTTTGCTGAGAGTCGACTCATGAGAAATGAAAGCGATGGTGTCAAGTTGTTCATTGACTCAGGAATTAGATTCGACCCTGTCAAAGTGCACAAGTTGTTGGTGAAATTTCCTCACTTGGAGTTGCAGTATCTGGAATCAGAGGCATGGGATGTCAAAACCTTGAACCTGAGGCTAGTTCAGATATATGTATCCAAGTTGAATGATACGAATGAAGAAAGCACAGGCATCTACGGGAAATTGGAGGATCTGCTTGATACTGCCACACTAAACTCACAATCCGCCCTCGTTGAGCTTGATAAGCTCACTGATCCGCTGCACAAGACCCTGAAAACTCGCCTCCTGTACCGCCTCAATCGTCATCATGAGGCTCTTGACTTGCTCTTTGCCCATGGAAATGCCAATGATTGTGTCACCTACCTTCTCAAATTGCACACAGATCACAACGAGAGGTACAATCGCACACTGATTTATGCTCTCGAAGGGCTTCTAAAGAAGAACGACAGTGTCACCATCCTGACCATTTTGAACAATCCCTTCTTAACTTCTGAGGTGTCACTCAAGAGCATCTTTCAGCTATTGATTGATAGCAAGACAAAGTTTAAAGTTGCCGATCTGCACCCTTTTATTTCAGCCAGCATCACCAACACCACAAAGGCACAGACGGCGCTCCGGTTAAAACAGAATATCTCCTCTTTGGTACTGTTGTCCAACAGGGAGAAGTTGGCCCAGTTGCAAAGTTACAAATTGGCTGAGAATTGTGAGGTTTGTGGCAAGAGTGTCGGGAACGTTGCCTGTTGCGTTCCTAAGCGGGATGCTATTGGTCGCAGTTCTGACTTTATGAGTGGGCATCTGGGATGTCTCAGTGGTGGGGAGAAGAAGGGAAGCCGACGCCTCAAGGTGATGAAATTGGGAGAATACGGTAGTTGAATGCATGAACCTACGATCTATAGGGTCAAAAAAGGCTCTATTCTATCTAAAACTTGTAGTCGCTGAAGAAAGAGTACTCCTTCAACTCATCGCCCTTGAGAGCATGCACTGTTCTGATGTAGGTCTTGGACGTCAGCACCAACTCATTGTAAAGGAGGAACTCTGGAGATGTTGGAAGAACGGTGCTTGGGTGAACCAACACATCCTGGCCATCGACAGTCTTGTAATTCTTGCCACTCTTGATGGCCACTTGCATGAAGAAGCCACCGAGAAGGGCTCTGGTGATGTATTTGGTGAACTTTTTCGAGTCCTGTGGGGTTGAAAGCACAGGGATGTCAAAGTTGTTCATCAGTCTCTCCAGCTGCTTTCTGATGTTGACGGCCTGCTGCATAGTTCTGTACGACACATAGTTCTCACGGCACCACGAGGTCAGGCCACCTTCCTCCTTCGCAGCGAGGAATCCTTCATAGACGTTGACCAAGGTGACAAAGTCACCCGACTGGTCAGCGAATTGGAGTTTGGCCTCATCGGCATATTTTCTTGCGTTGGCTGGTCTGACGAAAGCGTTCGGCACGTTGAGCAGTGAGACAATGGTCAGGATCTCGGAGGAAACCTTGTGATCAGCGGAGCCAATGAGCATCACCGCCAGCAACGGATCCAGTGGGAAATTGGAGGCCAAACGACCGAGCGCAGTGAGCTCGCCTTCGTCGTCAAGCACGGCTAGGTAGTTCAGCTCCTCCAGCGCTCTCATCATTGTCTCTGGGGCAGGTGGGTCCATAAAGTCAAAGTGGACGAGGTCATCGACGCCCACTTTCTTCAGCAGCAGCACAACAGACGACAAGTTGCAACGCAGGATTTCCGGGTAGGTTGCCTCGATCAGCTCCTTTTTGTAGGCCTCCTCGGTGTACAGTCTGAAACACTTACCTGGTCTGGTACGACCGGCACGACCAGCTCTCTGTTGGGCACTGGCCTTGGAGATTGGCGACACGAGCAACGATTCGACTCTGATTCTTGGGTTGTACACCTTTTGTTTGGAGAAGCCCGGGTCCACGACGTACACGATACCGTCAATGGTCAAAGAGGTCTCGGCAATGTTGGTCGAGACAATCACTTTACGTCCCGGACGGCCATTATGAGGCTCTGGTGCTGGCTCAAAGATACGCTGTTGCTGGTGTGGGGGTAAGGAGCCGTACAATGGGTACACGCTCAGTGGGCCTGCGCCTTGTTCCCTGATCAGCTCGTCACCTTCCAAAGAGATCTTTCTGCAGGCATCCTCAATCTCCTCCTCACCGGTCAAGAAGAGCAAAATGTCACCTTCGCCCTCAGTGGCGTGGATCTGGAGCACCGTGCGGATGGCAGAGTCGAGGTAGTCCTTCTGGTACTCCGGTGTGTAGTAGATTTCGACCGGGTGCGTTCTGCCTGGCACGGCCAACAATGGGGCATCGTTGAAATAGGCCTGGAACTTCTCCGCGTCCAGCGTGGCAGACATAATGATGATCTTGAGGTCTGGTCTTCTCTGGGCAATCTGCTTGAGCAGTCCCATCAGGATATCCGTTGCGAGGGTACGCTCGTGCGCCTCGTCCAGAATAATGACAGAGTATCTCTTCAAGTCGTGGTCCTCCATCGCCTCCCTCAAAAGCATACCATCGGTCATGTACTTCAACATCGTCTTGTCCGAGGTCTTGTTCTCGAATCTGATGTTGTAACCAACCTCCTCGCCCAGCTGGACATCCATCTCATCGGCGACACGCGCGGCAACGGACATGGCAGCGACACGACGAGGCTGCGTGCACGCAACCTGCGTTCCTTTGAGATGCGGCAAGTCGTCGTAAAGCACAAACTGGGGAATCTGTGTCGTCTTACCCGAACCGGTCTCACCGACAAACACCATGATTTGGGTGCTTTGGAAGATCTCGAGGAACTGGTCTCTCTGCGCGTGCACTGGCAAGTCCCTTCTCACTTTGAGAATGTCAAAGTACTTCTGCGAGAACTGGCCGCCGGTGAACGGGTTCTGCTCCGCCGTCTCCAGCTTCTCTGCCTGTTTGGCAGTGGTCTTGTGCGGAATCATGTCCTTGAACTCGCCCGCGTTGTGGAAGTGCAGCTCGTGCGATGGCGCCGGGTGTGGGTGTCTTCTGAGCTCCTCCTCGGCCTCTTCGGCGACCTTCTCCGCGTGCGAAGTGGCCAAGATCTTGGACTTCTTCTTTGGTCTCTCGTCGGACATGGCAATGATCCCTTTGTGTTTATGCTTTGCCGCTGTATAAGTTAACTTTAACTGTGTAAAATTTGTATTTTTTTTTTTTTTTTTGGAGCCCACGATGAACCTTTCCGAATTCGGCAATTTTGACCGTGTTGGAATGGCAGTGCCCTGTGTTTTTTTTTTTTTTTTTTTGCCACGATATAATCGCGCCAACAAACCAATCCCGTATATAAAGAACAAAAACTCGCAAGCGCGCGCTCTCTCTCGTTATGTTCTCCCGAAAGTGTGCACTGGAGGCGGTGTCTGTTGCAACTGGCGCCGTCAGAGCTTTGAAGGCGTCTTCTGAAATCGCGCAGGCCGAGCTCTGCGACTTCTACAACACTTCCTCGTTGACACGGCCATTCAGGCACAACGACGCCATGTGGGCAGAGTTGTACTCGAAACGTGATGCGGTGCACTCTGCTGACCAGCTTAGTCCAACCAAATCCCGCAAATCCACAAAGCCCAGCAGCAAGTCAAAAATAGGCCCCTCAGTCGCCAAGAGACCGTACTCCACCTCGACAAGGAAGAAGCCGGTGCCGGAGATTGTTGAAAGCCAACAGCCCCCGCAGGGCTCGGGGCCAGAGCAAGACCGCTACGCTGAGATGCCCACCACCAAACTGCAACGTCTGTTCCACTACGGACAGCTCGCCACCTCGATTGGTCTCAACACTGCCTCCGACGGCATCAAAGCTGTCGCCAAGGGCAAGCGAACATCGCTGAAAGAGCTCGCGCTGTCGTCGAGAAACGTGTCGTTGCTGGGTGACAAGCTGCGGAAGATGCGTGGTGCCGCCTTGAAAGTTGGGCAGATGCTCTCGATCCAGGATGAGTCCTTCCTGCCACAGGAATTGTCCAACCTGTTGAAATCGGTGCAGAACCAGGGCTACTTCATGCCCAAGCGTCAATTGCAGCGGATCCTGGTTGAGAACTTTGGCGACAACTGGAGGGACAATTTTGAATCGTTTGACCTTGTGCCGATTGCCTCAGCCTCCATTTCGCAAGTGCACAGAGCGGTACTCATCACCGGCCAGAAAGTGGCCGTCAAGATCCAATACCCGGGTGTCAAGGACTCGATCGACTCAGACATGGACAACCTGCTGATGATCCTCACGGCGTCCTCCTTGCTGCCAAAAGGTATGTACGCTGAGTCCTCGATTGCCAATGCACGTTCCGAATTGAAGTGGGAATGTGACTTTGAAAGGGAGGCGCAGAGCATCAAGAAATTCCGTCAGTACCTTGCCAACGACCCTGTTTTCGTTGTGCCAAAAGTTTACGACCACCTCACAAACTCGAGTGTCATCACCATGGACTTCCTGGAAGGCGAGGAAGTGATCAACGGTGCCTTTTCGCAGGAAACCAACAATTGGATCGGTGAAAACGTCATGCGCCTATGCCTACAAGAAATTGCCCAGTTCAAGTTCATGCAGACCGATCCAAACTGGGCCAACTTCCTTTATAATGCCCAGGACAAGAAGATTGAACTCCTGGACTTTGGTGCCTCGAGAAGTTACCGCGACGAGTTCATTCACAACTACGTCTCTTGCCTGCAAGCAGCTGTCAAGCAGGACTTTGACACGGTTAAGGAGTACTCCAGACGTATGGGATACCTGACGGGGCACGAGTCGCCAGAGATGGTTGCTGCACATGTCGAATCTGTCATCACGCTGGGGGAGCCGTTCCGTCCAGTGGATGATGCACATCCGAATTATGACTTTGCCACTCAGGATGTCACCAACAGAGTTAAGGAGAAGATGGGACTCATGCTGAGAGAGAGATTGACACCACCGCCTGAAGAGACCTACAGCTTGCACAGAAAGTTCAGCGGTGTGTTCTTGCTCTGCACGAGATTGAAAGCGCAAGTCAGATGTGCTGAGTTGTTCGAGAAGTACTTCAAGTGATTATGTAAATAGCTTTTTTTATGTCAATATTTCTCCACTGGCCTGCGGTAATGTCGATGTAGATTTGTCCCAATTAATTCGGGCAGTTTTTCGGGCTCATCCGAGCCAAACAGCCGCTCTGCCAACACATCGAAAAGCGCTTGTGGTTTAGCGGCATAACGCGAAGTTGCCATCTTCGAAACTCCGGTTCGACTCCGGACTGGCGCATCTTTTTTGCATTGACAGCTGCAAATTCATCGTGACTTATTTAACAACTCATTCTCGTGAGAGCGCTTTTGGCAGAAAGTAATATTCCCTTTTTTCGTTTCTCCATTAATTATGTGTCAAAAAATAGCTGACAACAAAAAAAATAAAAAAAAAATTGTGGCGCATTCCTGAATAATAGACCGGCAACTTGACCGGCAACTTGCGCCACGGTCTCCAAATTCAACAGATATGAGGTGTTTTTGGTAATTCCGCCAGTGGTGGCTTTGAGCAGTATCAGACGATGTCTTGTTTCCAGACTCAGTTCACCACGCCACACCGAGAGAGACCTAGCTTAAAGCGCAGCGTTTGATGGCATCATTCTGTGAGCAGATATATATAAGCAAGAGAGATTGCAGTTCATTTCATGGCTCTTTCCAGAGATTTGTCAAGTTAAATACCGCATAACACAATGCCAGCCGCCGTGCGCCCAGAGGCCAACCTCCGCCAAAGCCTCGAGCCAGCCGAACTCGCCGACATTAAGAAACGTCTCCATGGCAACACTTTCAAGAACGACATCTACGGAATCAGAGTGGAAGTCTCGCCAGAAGGCATTATCCATGTTCCACAGAACGAGATCGAGTCCTCCAAATACCCGGACTGGCTTCCTACGTGGGACCCTGTGGAGAAATACGCCCCGTACACCGAGTTCCCAGCCACTGACCGTGGCTCCTTTGCAGACCCTGGATTGAAGAACCTATTCCCAAAAGACGGCTCTTACCAGCGCAAGGATCTGACTCCAAAGTTTGGCTCCGAAATCAAGGGTATCCAGCTATCCCAATTGACCGATGCTGGCAAGGATGACCTTGCCCAATACGTTGCGAAACGCGGTGTCGTTGTATTCAGGGACCAGGACCTCAAGGAGAAAGGTCCCCTGTTTGCAGCTGAGTTTGGCAGACATTTTGGTCCGCAACATATCCATCCAACGACAGGAGCCCCAGCATCAACATCGGAGATTCACTTGGTGTACCGTCCCGAAGGCGGTCTCAAGCCGGATCAACTGTTGTTGCAAAAAAGGACCAAGAGCACAAGCTTCCATTCTGACGTGTCGTACGAGTTGCAACCTCCATCAATCACCTTTCTAGGACTGTTAGAAGGTCCAGCGGTCGGTGGAGACACCGTCTTTGTCGACACCGTTGAGGCGTATAAAAGGCTATCGCCGCAATTGCAAGCGACTCTCAGAAAGTTGAAGGCTGTTCATTCGGGAGTCAACCAGGCCAATTTGTCCCGCAGCACTCTCAGCATCGTTCGCCGCGAGCCAGTTGCTCATTCGCACCCAATTGTCAGAACGATTCCGTCCACTGGAGACAAGGCCTTGTTCATCAATTCTGGATTCGTCACTGAGATTGAAGGTTTGAAAGAGGAGGAGTCCAGGGCCATTTTAGGACTCTTGTACAACCTTTTGCACGAGAGTGTTGACTTGCACGTGAGAGCCAACTGGGAGGAAGGTACCATTGTTGTCTGGGACAACAGACGGACCGAACATACGGCACTATTTGACTGGGACTCTGAGGAGAGAAGACATCTTTTCAGAATCACTCCCAGAGGCGAGGTGCCATACCTGGCTGATGACTAGTCTTTTTTTGTATTCCAGCACCAAAATGCATTGTTTTGATTGCTATTTTATTCATTCGTACAATCACAGCTTCTCGACGCCTTGAAGCAGCAGCGCAAGGGCATACTCCACCACTGTCTGACTATAACTTCTCTCATGCACACCTTTAATCATGCCAAAGCACATCACGAGTTTGCTTCGCTCGACAGGCTCCAATGGGGGCACAGTGATCTCCGACTCAAAATAAGGAAGGATAACAAAGTCCCTGAACGCCACGAGCACCAGGTTCTTGACAGTCAGTGGCATCTCACTATACGCTTCACCCCATGTCGGTCTCGTGCTGAAATCTGTTCTCGATGAGGCACTAGAGTTCTCGGAAGGTAAATCAGGTTTGTCAATCTCCAATTGCAATGGGACCAGCACTGCAAGCAGATAGTGGTACACATTCTTGAAAAAATAGTCCCAAGCCATCGAAATCCTGCAAAATACTTCGCCATCGGTACGCAACTCCTCGTTGAAGCTCAGCTCGTTCTCCAAGATGTTCATACCTTTGCGCAGAAACTCCATCACTTCGCTGATAACGGAGGTCGTTGTCGAGTTGTTCTCCAGTCGCAATCGGAGATACACTTCCATCATGCGGTTGATGTCTTCCACCGGTGTCTTGAGTCGCAATTTACCAGGTGAATCCACTTTGAACAGCGTGATGCAAACCGAGGTGACGCTGGCCCATAAGCTGTCTGCCATCTGGTCCCTTTCGTCAAAGGACAAGTTGCGAAGATGGCTGTCGGCTATTTGTTTCAACATGGCGTCTCCTTCGAGCACAGCGGAAGGGTCAAATGAGTACAGCGTCGATCCTGTTTCCAGTTGAGAGTTGGATCGCGCCGAGGAGACACCTGTGTGGACTCCCTTCTTCAGGAAAGAGTGGTGATGGTGGTGATGCTTGTCATTGAGGGAAGTGCTAGATTTACTGTTCCGTTTCAAATCTTTGGTCCTTGTCTTTGCAAACTGCTTTGCCCTTGAAATGAGCTTGTTGGAGCCCGAGGATGCTGTGGTGAATGATGCCATGGTTGGAGTCGTTGGACTCCGGAGAGAAGCGGCAGAATTGGGAAGGGTAACAACCGTGCTTGCCACTGGGGACAGCCCTGGGTTGCTGTGGTTGAAAGAGCCCGCTGTCAGTGTGGGCGACGTGACTGTTGTTGTTGTCTGTGGAGAGCTGGAGCGATTGGAGCTGACGTTGGAGTCGACTTGTGTTATGGGCGTGAAGCCGACAGTGGAGAGAGTCTTGGTGATGGAGTGCAGTGTTGAGGACGAGTTGTTCTTTTGGCGATACAAACTCGCTGTGGGCACTCTTGTGATGCCGGTGGAGCTAGAAGTGGCAATCTGCTGTTGTTGTTGCTGCTGCTGTTGAGAAGAATTGTCCAATGGCGAAGTCACGGGAGTCTGCCGCGTGTGCGTGAAAGAGATTGTATTAGCAAGCGTGGAGGTTCGCCTGCGGTTGGGTTCCATGGCCGTCTTTTCTGTGGTTGCATTGAATAGGCGCGGTAGGTTTATCAATATTTGTTGATGTTTTTTGTTTTGATAGGCGGAGAAGAGGGGTTACCCGGGGCTTTCTGAAACGACATCCCCACCCACGATGGTTTTAACGAAAGGGTTCAATATATATATATATTGTGCTTCTGTTGTGCTACAAATCTAGATTGGTTGACTCTACTCTAATGGAAGGTCAAACTTCTTGCCAAAAACAATGGCGTCAACCAGTTTCTCATGGCCTTTCAACTTTCCGGCCCCCGGAATCAGGCCAATGCGGTCAAACCCTAAGGAGTCCCAGATCTTGACGCTGCCAACGTTGGTCACAAACACCAGGTTGAAGACGCTGTAGACGTATCCCAGCTTTGGGGCCCATAACAAATAGGATTCGCCGAGCGATCTGCCGACACCAAGTCCACGAACCGTTGGGTTGACCAGGAACCCGGCATTGCAAATATGCGAGGCCCGGCCGACGTAATTGGGTTTGATGTAGTAAGAACCAAGCCACAGGTCGACCCATGGGCCTTTGTAATTGTTGAGCCAATGGTAAACGGCGTGGAGGTCCGCGTTGTCAACAGTCTCATCGGTGCGGACGAGGAGCGAGTGGTGGTAGCCAAACCAGTAGTCCGTGAATGCCTCTAGGTCTAGCAGTTCAAACTGTGGATATGTCGCTCCCCTCTCAATCTCGTCGTTGAACTGGCCATGGAGGAAGTCGACCAGCGAAGGTGGCAGTTGCGCGAGGTCCGTGGACGCAACAGGCACCAAAGTGCCCTTGGAGCCGTCCTTCAATGACAGAATGCGTGGATGGAGTAAATAGCCGGTCATATTCCAAGAGATGGCTCTGGTGGAGGGTTTTTTTTAAAAGGGTTTTTGAAATCCTGCGACAAATTGGAGATCGCGGGGCTGGTTTCCCGCCGTTTGGGCGTGATTGGCGGGGAAAATCTTTAATCCGGGGCATTAACACCGTTTGTCACCGGAGCTTTTTCAGCCAATGAACAACTCTCTCGCCCTTTCGCCACTGCCAAAAAAAAAAATAACTGTCATGTTATGGACCCGCGCTTGAAGCTTCCTAATTGGGAAAGCCGCGTATATCAAAGATGTGGCGTCTTTGACAAGGATCAAGCAAAAAAAAAAAAAAAAAAAAAAAGGCCTAACAAATACAAACACACAAATACCCCCTACAACTCTCAATGGTACTCATTGCTGCTGGCCAGCTCTCCTCCGGCGCCTCACTGCAGACCAACATTCGCCTCGTCACGCAGCTTTTGCAGCAGGCCGCCGCGCGCCGCGCCAGGATCGTGTTCTTGCCCGAGGCCACCGATTACATCGCCCCGGCACCGCTGTCGCTGGCCTTGGCCCGTTCAATTGAGGAATCGGAACTCATCGCCGCTATCAGAGCAGTACAGTCTGAACTTTTGCAACAGGGTAGCCCTTTGGACGTTTCCATTGGCATCCACACTCCAGGACAAAATGGCACCTCCAGAATCACCAATACATTGGTCTACCTCAACAGCGACGGCTCAATCGCTTCGCAATACGACAAGTTACATCTCTTCGACGTTACTGTGGCACCGGACGCGCCAATTGTCCAGGAATCCCTCGTCATTCAGCCAGGCAACTCTTTGCCAGCGATCATTGACTCACCAGCGGGCAGGATCGGTGAAGGTATCTGCTATGACATCAGATTCCCTGAACACGCCTTGAACTTACGCACTCGAGGCGCAGAGATCTTACAATTCCCTTCAGCGTTCACCACGCGCACCGGGGCTGCACATTGGACTGCCCTTGGCCGTGCGCGCGCCATTGACTCGCAGACTTATGTCGTGATGGCTGCCCAAAGTGGCGGCCATGACCCGAGAACCGATGACGAGGTTGGTGCAGGCGTGCCAAAGGACTTCAAACGATTCTCATACGGTCATACCATGATCATTGACCCTTGGGGCACCGTTCTGGCTGAGTGTGGCGACATTGATCCCCAGGGTCTCGGGTTGGTGGTTGCCGATATCGACCTCGACTTGGTCAAGAAAGTGAGAGCACAGATGCCGCTGTGGGAGCAAAGAAGACCCGAGGTATGGGGGTACCATGTTTAGAGCTATCAACAGTCATTTCATTCAATTCTAAACCCAAAAGACAAAAAAAAAAAAAAAAAAA
>JAJMKO010000006.1:54291-69896 GCA_030569275.1 [Candida] sanyiensis | reverse complement strand
GTTGCGCCCGTTCATCCAGCGTCTCCTGGTTGATCCTATTGGCAATGTCAGACAAGTCAGACGAGTTGCGCTCCGATTCCGGTAGTCTGAACTTCTTGTAATAATTGGAGGAATGGAAGTTGTGGCCATTGGTAATCGATGAGCCACGTGAAGCCCCGTACCCCGCTGGCGAGCCGGAGCTGGACAATGGGGACTCCTCGGTGAAGTGTGGCTCATCGCAATTGGTTTCGTCGAGCTCACGTTGAGTGGCTAGTTGTTGATGCTGCTGGGTCTCGATTGGGTCCTCGTCATCAAAGTAGTTAAACTTGGAGTTCTTTCTCTTGACCTGAGGTTGATGGCGTTTGATGGTGACAAAGGACTTGGTGGTCTCGAGAGGATTTGCTGCCGGGTTGGAGGGTTTGAACTGGATCACTCCTTCACTTGCATCGCCACGTGACGTTGCAATCAGACGCTGGTTCTCTTCAAAAGTGCGTCTCGATAGCGTTCTCTCGTCCAAGGTGCCCCCACCGCCATTTGAGCCAACCTCAAGCGGGTTGCGGTTCGAGCCCGCATAAAGGGAGTGTAAGTACTGGGTCAAGTGACGCTTGGCCAACGGACCCGGTTGGGTTCTCTTAATGGCCTTATTGACATCGACAAAGACGTCTGACTCGTCGACAATCTCTTCGCCAATCAGCTCCTCAATGACATCCTCCAAAGTTAGGACACCAATGGCTCCAGTGGAGCCACCGGGCGTCTCACTTACGACAACCATGTGTGATTTACCCTCTTGGAAGTAGTTCAGAATGTTCAAACACGAGGTGTCAGGCGGGGTCTCCGGCAACGTGGCCAATGGGAACGACGAAACAGGGAGTGCGTCTTCAGGATCATAAGAAATCAAGACACGCACTAGCAACATTCCAATGAAGTTCGTTGGCTCGTCGGGTACGTGGATAGGGATTCTGGAGAAGCCAGAGTTGAAGATCTCCTCGACGCATTTTTCATCGAGGATGCGGTCGGAGGCCATTGTGTACGTGTGGTTCATTGGGGTCATAATGTCCTCGACCCTCTTCTCTTTCAAGTCCAAGACAGCGGAGATGATGGTCACTTCGTCGTCATTCAATCGCTCGACACCCATTGTTCTGTGCAACGTGACCAACGTCTTCAAACCAGACTTCTTGTACACGGTACCGTGATCCTCACCGAGGATCTTGTCGAGCAACACAGCGATAGGAACCGCGATAGGGTACATGATATACATCAGCGTCAGCACGAACGGTGTGAAAAAGGCGCCAATCTGCAAACCGTAGCGCACGCACAGCGACTGCGGAATAACCTCGCCAAAGATGACAATAGCAATGGTGGAGGAGACAACGGCGGGCCAACCACCGCCAAGGACACGGTCCAGGACAATCGGCAGCGTCTCGTTGGTGATGACGTTGGACAACAGCAGCGTCACAAGGACCCAGTGTTTGCCCTTGTTCATCAGCTCCAACACTTTTTTGGCGTGTCGTTGTTCAGTCTCGTCGCCAGAAGAGGAGATGACTTTCAAGTACACTTCGTCCTGGCCCATAAGTCCCAGTGTCAGACCTGCAAAGACACCGCCTGCGATGACAAGGAAGAAGGAGATCAAGAGGTACCACCAGTACTCTTCCGAGGAGAGCGGTTCCTCGGCAGCGGCAGCCGCCGCGGAGGCAGCGTGGCGGGCATTGATCGGCAAAGAGATGATCGACGGCAGTCTTACCAGGAAGGCCAATGCGGGAAGTAGTGCTAGCGGGGACTTTCGGGGAGGGGGCATTCAGCGATTTGAACAATAAAGAGAATATGTAGGAGTTGGAGAGCAGAAGAGAAGGGTTTTCTCTTTTTTTTCTTTTTATGTTTTTGGCTGCACCGGGGCTTTTTTAGATCAGAGAATATTCGCGAATCAATTTCTATCTGCACGTGCAAAAAGGCCTCGCCGGTTGATAGTTAGGTCTGGCCAGCGAACCAAATAATGATCCTTCAGAGTCGCTGTTTAAAGTTGCTTTTTTTCCCGGTATTATCATTGTTTGTTAAGTTGTGAGCTGTGAGTTTTTTGGTTGTTTCACTTTGGTTGTTTTTTTTTTTTGTGGAGCTCGACTTTGAAAGATGTTCCATTTTAGGCGTTTTGGTGCCTTGCCGTTTGGCACAATCCCCTAAAACCCTACAGAAGAAACTCCCAATCGCCAGTCATAAACGCATTAAAATCCACACCTACTTGCTCTCAACGAGCTCACCAACCACTGGGTACTTCTTCTTGAAGTGCTCCTCCCAGCCATCGAGGGCGTCTTGCTCCTCTTTGCTCAGGCCGTCCAACTTGTCAATTGGCTGGTTAAAGTCGGCAATGACATCAAAGTCAAACGAGTTCAATGCGAGGCCTCTGCTGGCATCATGGCCTGCAAAGTTAGAATACGGGCCCGAAGGTCCGTAGAATTGTCTGCCGTTGCTGACATCGAAGACGGTGCCCTTAACGGCGATGAAGATCTGTTGTTCGTCATGGCCGTTGTAACGTGACAGCTCCCTTGGCGTGAACTTGCCCTGGACAATGGGATCCTGCGATGCTGCAGTTGAGGTTGTATCTGTTGGGTCGGAGGAGTGCACAGGGAAGATGAGGTTCCAAAGAAAGGACATTGTTCTTTTTGGTGTTAATGAGAGGAGATTCCTGGTATTGTGCTTTTGCGTGATTTTGTTTTGCCAAAGCGAACAGAGCAGGGTTATGAGTTCATGATCCCGACAAAATGTCAGGAGACGTAGAAATGAAAGAGAGATTGACGTGGTGAGAATTTGGACTCTGTGAAGGAAGAGCTGGTTCTTTTGAGAGATATCTCGCGTTGGGATGTACTGTTGCTCTTCGGTATCCCCTGCGGGAAACGTTTCCCAAGTACAACAAATTGGTATCCCTCTTTTTTCAAAATTTTAATGAATTCATACTCTCAGCTTCGAGTCTCTCGAAGCTACCAATTTCCAAAGACCCCTTTTCCCTGCTGCCTGTCCGATGTCATAAGCTGACACCCCTCGCGAAAACTGTCGCCTTGGTTAAATTTGGCCTCTCGTCATTCCATTTTTTTTTTTCCTTCCTTTCTTTCGCGCTTTTCCCGAACGAATGAGAAAACAGCAAAACAATTGAACGAGCAGTGTCAACAAAAGCTCACAAACTGATAAAAGTCCAAAAAGAATGCCTTCTGAAAGCCTCAGCAAGCTCCATATCGGCGACGGCTCCAAGTCGGCCGAACGCACGCCTTCCATCAACTCGCTTGCCTCGACCAATTCGCACGAGCAGCACCGTCACCGCAACAAGCTCAGGAACTTGTTTGGCGTCAGCTCCTCGTCCTCAGACAAGCAGCAACAGCAGCCAAACAATAACAACAGGCTCACGCCTAACACTTCCAAGAGCTCCGTCTTCTCGTCTAAGCAGACTTCGAGATCGCCTACAATTGACTTCCAAACACACCCTCAACCACAACCACAACAACATCACCAAGCGTCAGCCCACCCTTATGAGCCATCGATCCTCAGCGTCAACACTGAAGAAATGAAGAAGCCATTGAGACTGAAAAGATTCTTTAAGAAGGTGCTCAAAACGGCAGAGGCCAAGCCAGCACAAACACAGGCCAGCCCTGTCGCCCAGCCTCGGCCAGTCAAGCAGCCAGTGGCCCTTTCATCCGGCACGTCGCTCCATCTCCCACAAACGTTGCAGACTCCGGAGAGGGCGAGAACGCCTTTGGAGCAGCAGCAGATTGAATTCCAGCAGCAATTGCAATCGAGCCAGGATCGTCTCTTGCACGAGCAGCAGGAGAAGCTCCATGCCGCGCAGCATCAAGGATCGCATCTCAAGAGCAAGTTCCTCAAAGGTTTGGGTTCTTCGAGACCTGCATCGCCCAAGATGAACAAATCAGCCATCTTTGGTGGAGACTCTGCCAGCGAGCTCATTGAGAAGTATGGCATCCCGGGCAAGATTTTGGGAGAAGGTGCTGGTGGCTCCGTCTCTGTCGTGAAGCGTTCCGATGGCCGACTGTACGCCGTGAAGAAATTTAGACCGAAAACCGAACGTGAGACGGAGGCTGATTACTCCAAGAAGGTGACGGCGGAGTTCTGCATTGGCAGTACGTTGAAGCATCAGAATGTCATTGAGACCCTCGATATGTTACAGGAGGGACTCAATTTCCTCGTGGTGATGGAGTACGCCCCTTACGATTTCTTCACCATTGTTATGTCTGGTCTCATGACCAAGCATGAAATTTACTGCTGCTTCAGACAGATTATCAATGGTACTTTCTACCTACACTCAATGGGACTGGCACACAGAGACCTCAAGTTGGACAACTGCGTCGTTTCAAAGCAAGGTATTATAAAGCTCATTGACTTTGGCTCGGCAGTGGTGTTCAAGTACCCTTACGAGCAGGATATCGTCAAGGCCAAAGGTGTCGTCGGATCTGACCCATACTTGGCACCAGAAGTGCTGGTGGAGCACTATTATGACCCACGGCCCTTGGATGTCTGGTCAATTGCAATTATGTTTTGCTGCATGACGCTGAGAAGATTCCCTTGGAAAGCGCCAAAGCAATCTGACAACAGTTTCAAGATGTTCACCGCCAAGCCAGATAGCAAGGAGACTGACGACGGAGAAGTTGTACATAGATCCAAGACGAAGGGTCCTCATAGGTTGTTGAGGCTCCTCCCGCACTCTTCTAGAAGTCTCATTGGTGCCATGTTGGAGTTGAACCCGCTAAAGAGAATCTCAATGGAGGCTGTTGCCCACAACGAATGGGTGCAGTCGATCGAAGTTTGTGAGGTGAATGAGGAGGTTGGATTCAACAACATCACGCACGAGTTTACACTAAAGCACAACCCTGAGACACACAAGCATCATTTGATAACTGAAGATGAGTTGAACGAGTTGCAGAGACGCAAGGAGGAGGAGAAGCAGAAAGAGCAGAAAGAGAAGGCTAGAGCAGAAAGCGCACAGAAGAGTGAGGTGACGGTTTAAAGAAAGCGTTGTGATGATTTATGATTGACCCAGAGAGAACAAAAAAAAATACACGTTTATCCATGAAGGTTGCACCTGTTGTGTAGTATGGAGGAGGGAGGGAGGGGTCAAAATCTCGGTACGGAACCCCACAATAGGCCTGAAATATCAAAGCCACGTCACGTGACCGCAAGTTTTGGGAAAATTTTCAACAGCGCGAAAAAAGAAATCAAAACAGATAAACGGACCCAAAATCAAAACCAACATTCTGGACTTTGAGGAAAAAAAAAAAAAAAAAAGGTCAAACTACCCACAACAAGCAGTTGTTTCCTCTGGCCGAAATTAGAACTTGATCCGCCATGTCCCAGAATATCAACAAGAAGGTCCACTCTTTGGCCAACGCCCCAACTCCACAGAACACCCCTGCCAGTGTCACCAACTCGTATCTGAAATCCAACCCTTTGAAGAACACTTTGCCTTCCACCATTTCCGAGAATGACGAGGAAGGTCTGTCCGAGTTGAAAAGCAAATTGACCTCCAACCCTCAATTCCTCTCCATGATTGAAAACAAGCTGGGCACATTGGTTGGCGAGAAGTCTGAGTATGTCGACTCGTTGCCACGTGCTGTCAAGAATAGAATCTACTCGTTGAAGTCGTTACAGGGCGAATTGAACGTTATTGAGCGCGAGTTCCAGGAGGAGTTGTCCAAGTTGGAGAAACAATTTGGTACCAAGTACGCTGTCTTGCACGAGAAGAGAGCTGCCATCGTTGGTGGTTCCCTTGAGCCAACTGAGGAGGAGGTTGCCAAAGGTAAGGAAATTGAGCGCGAGTTGGGTGCTGATGAAGACGCGGAAGAGGGAGAAGAGGATGAGGAGGAGGAAGAGGAGGAGGAGGATGAAGGTGAGAAGCCGGTTGTTGGTATTCCATCCTTCTGGTTGACTGCCCTACAGAACCTGCAATCCGTCGCTGAGTTGATCAACGACAGGGACGAGGAGGTTTTGTCACACTTGACGGATATCCAGTTGAAGTACCTGGACCAACCGGGTTTCCAGCTGCTGTTCAAGTTCTCGGAGAATGACTTCTTCAAGAACACCGAGTTGACCAAGACTTACTACTACCAGTCCGAGTTGGGATACTCGGGCGACTTCATGTATGACCACGCCGAAGGTACTGACGTTGAATGGACCTCTTCCAAGCAGAACGTGACTGTGTCCATTGAGAGAAGAAAGCAGAGAAACAAGGCCACCCAACAGACTAGAACCATTGAAAAGTTGACACCTGTGGAGTCCTTCTTCAACTTCTTTGACCCACCAAAGCTTCCAAACCTGGACGATGATGAGGAGGAGAACGATGATGAAGATGGGGAAGGCGATGATGACGATGAGTTCTTGGAGCAAAGACTCGCTTTCGACTACCAGCTCGGTGAGGAGATCAAGGACAAATTGATCCCAAGAGCCATTGACTGGTTCACTGGCAGTGCCATTGAGTACGAAGGTGAGGAGTTTGATGACGAGGAGTTTGGTGAGGGTCTAGAGGATGAGGACGAAGAGGAGGAGAGTGAGGAGGAGAGCGATGACGATGAGACTGAAGGTGCTGAGAAGAAGCAGCCCCCAGAGTGCAAGCAAACATGAGCGAATGACATTGATGGGGTGAGTTTTTTATATATACACGATTTGCTGCTGTTTTTTTTTTTTGCAACCAATGTAAAAGTTTTTGAGGTACCGTTATTTGAGGGACTAAATTAGCCTTTGCTGACTTGCTGTCCATTTCTGCGAACGTCTTTGGCCAAAATTGTGAGCACATTGCATTGACAGTTTGACAGGCGTGGCTTACGCAATCACATTTCGCGACTTTTTTTGTGTCATTTGGGTGAGCCGCGGGTTCTAGACGCAGAATGGCTGAAAGGAAGCGCGAAAAGGAGTTTCTCAAATAATTCGCAACAAATTGTTTTAAATAGCACCTCCCTCGCCACTTTGTTTCCCGCCCCCTTGTTTGCCAAAAAGTTTTCCCCAGCCCTTTAATAGACTAGCGATTTAGAAAAGATGACCACCTCCTACACCAAAGTCAAGCAGCAGTCCCCTTTCCTCACCCACCTTAACAACTACCCGGTCTATGTCAAAGCTGAGAAGTTTGCGCTCTCTTTCCAACTAATTAACTCGTTGACTGAGTTGTTTGCTCGCTATTTCTTGCAAGTGAAGGTGTTTATCAACGACCGTTTCCCAAACTTGCTCGAGTTGTCCAAGTCCGCGGAGAACTTTGTCGTCAATGAAATTTTGATCAAGTACGTTGACGTCTATCTCTTTTTCATCAAGGAGGATTACAATTTGAGCGACATTTCCAGTTATAAATCGATCAATGTGGTCAAGCGTGTTCCAGGTGTGTTGGCTGCTGAGAAGTTGGCTACCGATGGTGTCGGACTCACCAACCGTGGCTTGATCATCCCTGTCGGAAAGTTTGTCGATCAAGACCTTGACAAGGGGTATGTCCAGGCTGACTCCTTGACCAGTGAATTGAACACCTCCTTGCACTTGGTTGACTCCATTGCCAATGCTCTCAAAGACAAGGTTGTCAAGGGAGTCAAGTCCACTCCTCTGGTGAATGGTTCCATCTCTTCCAAGAGCACTGGCGCAAAGGTTTCAGAGAGTGTCAAGACCCCAGAGGTTAATGGAACCTCTGATGTTGCTGCAGCTGTCGAAACTATTGTTCCAGTCAATGGCAAGTCCATTGCAGCCAACTAACTTTCTTGAATCCGTGCGGTGCTTTACAGCGTGTGGTTGCATGCATTCGTTTATTTTCTCCCTTTTTTTTTTTCTTTTTTTGCCTTTGCTTATCTTTCTTACCGTCTTTCCCACACAGAACAAGTTGTGGTCTCCGGGTTGCGGTTCTGTTTTTGAAGTTTTTTGTTTTATATCCTTCGTTTGCTAGTACAGGTTGCTCATAAATTAATAAAGGTTTTTATAAAAGATTTAGATGCCATTCTAGGTCTTAGGTATATGTGGGGGGACTCATGACAATAGGAACCGGTCTGCATCTTGCATTTCAAGTTGGGAATTGTCCCAGTAGGATACCAAAGGGTTTTGGAACTTGAAAATTAGGACTAGCGACGTACATGAATAAAGAAAACTACCGCATTCAGTGACCAGTCACAATCTCACCAACAATTCACAGAAAATACTGCTCCTCGGTTCCTCCAAGCTTTTCAGCTGTTGGTTGTGATGTTGGTTCCGGTTTCTCAAAAGGGGGCTGGGGGCCTAGTAAAATACAACGTGCCTCCGGTTGAGCTCTTGACAACGGAGTCGATTAATTAGACAACAGAATGCTAACGCCTATAGAACTCAGAATTCCCAAAGTCAATCACTGCGGCACCCAGAGGCAACTGGAATGAACCAGGAGATAAAGAAAATGTCATTTAATCCTACGATAAGGCCCCTCTTAAACCCGAAGACCGAGAAATCTTATGTCATCCTCATTTGTTTGTTTTTTTGTTTTTTTTGAAATGCGCTATTTTTGTTTACAAGTCTTGTTTGTGAAATTCCAGCTCCCCAACTCAGCTGCCCAATTAAAATACTTAAGATCAATGTCATTGACTCCAAAGAGATCAACAGAGGCTGAGGACGTGCTTGACTTCCTCAACTCGCTCCCAGAGAACAAGGACAAAGCTGGTGCGTTCAAGGCGAAGACCAACAAAAGCGGCGCTGTCTCCGCAGGCAAGGATGACGTGTTGGACTTCCTCGATGAGCTAGAGAAGAGCGACTTGAGAAAGACGGAGGGTAAGAAGCGTGCTAAGGAGGCGACTCTCGAGGCTGACGCTGCTGCGTCATCTCCAGTGAAGATTGAAAAGAAGCACCAGTCTGTGGAGAAGTCCGTCGAGCAGCCTCCCCAGATTGACGACCAACCTGTCAATGTTGATGAGAGTGGTAACGTGGTGGAAGCCAACGACGAGGAAGGAGAGTACATTGATCCAATTGCCTCCATTTCCAACTGGTGGTCCTCTTCGGGCTCCAGCGCTGTCAACAGTCTCTGGAACAATGCCAAGTCTATCCAACAGAAGGCGAGTGAGGAGGCGTCAAAGCTTGCTAACGAGGCGAGGGAGAAACTTGGCGATGAGAAGGATCACGTTGAGAAGCTCAGAAAGATCAACGCTTTCAAGTTCTTAGGAGACAACTTTGAGTCGATCCTCCACAGCCTCAACATTGACGATTACGACGAGTTCATCAAGATTTACCTCATCCATGACTTGATCAACTTTGAGAGTTTGAAGAAGACAACGGAGAAGCAGTTCAAGAGTGTGATGAACCAAGTGGAGGGTGATATTTTCATTGAAGTGGACAAGAAGAACACCGTCAGCGATGAGGGCAGGAGAAGAATGAGTGTCGGGGCGCATAGCGGAGTTAAGAAGTTGAACTTGTTTGAAGGAAGCGTCTCAGATGCCGATAAGTTGAACTGGGCCAATCTGACGTCGGCCATCAAGGCGAACAGAGATGATGACACTGACAAGAGCGAGACGGAAAAGAAGGGCGAGGAACCCCAACTGAACGTCTCCAAGATTTATATTTCCATCCTCCCATACCAGACAGTGGCCAAGACATCCTCGGAACAGGAGTTCCAAACCATTGATTCCAACTCTGGAAAATCGTTCCAATTCCGCATCATTTTGACCGACCTGGCACACAATATCTCGCTTGTTTCTGAGACACAGTCGTTCCCAATCAAATGGGCCAAATGGATAGAGTACGACGCTGAAGCGACGATCAAGGAGAAGTCTGAGAAGGAAGGGGAGCAGGGAGAGGGAGATGAGGAGGAGGAGCAGAATGAGATCGACCCTGCTGAGTGGGTCAGGGAATGGATCGATCGAGGTCTGGAGTTGACTATTGGTACATTGGCACAAGAGTACGTGATCAAGAGAATGGAATTTTAACCAAAGCAGGACACACATGTTTCAATGAAGAGTGATTTAATTCAGACAGTTGTAAAAAAAAGATGTAATGGTTTATTAGATTACCTAAGTTCTGCTGTCTACTGCAAGATGACGCCCAGTGACTTTGTCACGAGTCCGGGGGGTCATGTCAGACTTAGAAAAAAAAAAAAAAAAAAAAAAAAAAAAAAAAAAAGAGCCAGCCAGCAATAAATGAAACTTTGCCATTGACAACAACGACCAAGCAGACAAGAAAACCAGTTACAATGTCTATGTTCAGAACTTTACAGAGCAATCCGGGCACGGTGACGTTGTTCGGCACTTCGTCAAAGATGCCACTCTTGTTTCAGGCACTCAAATCGCACGCCTCACACGCGCCACATTTGAAGCGCGAAGCGGCCGCAAAGTCGCCGTCGCTGTGGCAGCGCATCCAGACTGGGTTTGGTGCGAAGGAGGACCACGAGGACACGACCAACTATGTCATTGACACGCAGACACGCCCACCAACGTATGACCAATTGCAACTGATCAGATCGTACACGTTCTCCGCAGTGACAAACAACCACAATGCCAAATCGAGCAACTTGCGCATCTACCACCAGGCGTTCCCTCAGTTTGCGCACGAGAATCCTTCACAGGGAACGTCGTTTATCAACGAGGAGGATTTCGAGCAACTGGTGAAGAGGGCCAAGGACAGCTGGTTTGTCGGCCCATTGGTTGTTGACTGGGAGAAAGGGGTGTTGGCCAACGATGAGGAGACTTTGAACGGATTGTTGAAGCTGTATGAGCAATGAGGGACTTTTATGACTGACGAAATGCGATGCATGGTACGAATTGTTGAGTTTGTGCAAACTTGCCAGTAGCCCTAACGTATAGTGTACAGAGTGGTTACCCTCCCTCCAAGAAAAAAGTTTGTGGAGCTCATCTTCAAAAACTTTTTTTTCACTAGCAATTTTTCTTTTCTTTGTTCTCTTTAAAACAAACCAGAGATCAAAACTGAAAGCCCACTATTGCAGTATGTACCAACTCTCTAGCACAATACACTGAGAGCCACAAACGTGGATCCCCGCACGCACAGAAGGTCGTTAATGATGATAACTTTTTCTCAGCTCACTCAGAGATTCGACGATGCTGATAAACCTTTTTTTCCAACATTCATCAATTACCTGACATTACGACTTTTTTTGAAAGGGACTTCGCTTGTGACTCAGGATTTTGACTCTGCAAGAGCATTTGACTAACATTCTATATATAGACACTGTTGCACTCTAAGGAATGACTTTTCTTTTACAACTTGTCACTGTAGTTTTTCCACCCGCTCTTTTCCCCCAAATGCGCAAATTATTACGTACGCTTCGCTTTGTCTGTCACGTGAGAATCGGCCATCGCGATGAAAGGCGGGCCGCTTGTGTATTTAATAAACCTTGGGCCAAAACTTCCGGCACACACACACACACACACACACACACACAAGACCGGGCCCCGCGGCTACAAACAACACAATGACCAACCACTACCAATTCAACGTGAAGATGTCGTGCTCCGGCTGCTCGAATGCCATCAACAGAGTCCTTTCCAAAAGAGAGGAGAACACCAACATCAGCATCTCTCTGGAGAACCAGACCGTCGACTTGGACTCGTCGCTCAGCTTTGATGAGGTCGAGGCGGCTATCAAGAAAACGGGTAAGGAGGTTGTCTCTGGCAAGACTGTCTAGACTGTTTGACTTACTTGAGGCCCCCCTTGAATGCATGACTTGTGTGTGTGTTGTCGTTTTTTTTTTTCATTGTTGTAGCAGCCTTTCTGACAAATTATAAAAACATCATCAACAGAGCAACAAAACCTTTTGATGTCAACTTTGAGATACCGGGAGATGTTCGACGAGGTTCTCAACTTAGAAGAGCAGTTCTACCAGGAGGGTTACGCTGAAGGCCAGGCAGAGTCAACCAAGAAGTCCTACGTCGAGGGCAAGGAGTACGGCATCCAGACTGCGTTCCAGAAGTTCCTGTTGATCGGCCATCTCCAAGCGCTCGTTGGGCACTATCTGCCCTCTTCGAATGAGGATCTGTCTGACCAAACGATATCACATTTGCAGCAGTTGAAAGAGTTGCTGGGGCAGATCCATTTTGATAATGACTTTGGCAATGTCGTCCAGAACGACAAGACTTTGGTGAAGATCAGGAACAAGGTGCGGGTGCTGAGCTCGCTGCTTCCTTTGAAACTGGGTCTGCAGAGCATTGACTCGCTTCTTGCCTCTGTCAGTGGCATCGAGCAAGTCAAGGAACCAAATAGCTTGACGGACGAAGGCATGTGGTGAAGTCCAAGCGAAATCGCTACCGGTATTATTTAATTGCATTGCGTTTGTTTTCGTTCATATCACTGGCTCGTCACATGGATCGCTGTACAATTGTCCGCCACTGCCGCGGTAATAGAACAGGTTGTCCTCCTTGGATATGGTCAAGTCATGCAGCGCCGGATGATGCCGTTCAAAGCGACCTCGTTCGTCCAATTCGACATTCAAGCCTTCCAATTTGAGCGATTCGAGGTTGGTAAAGACAGAATGCATGCCCCTGGTCCACTTCTTGAAGCCGTAGTCGAGTTTGTAACAAGTGTCGAGGACGGTCAGGTGTTTGACCTGGCTGTACCATTTGAGCTCGCTGATGTCGAACTGGGCCGACATGATCTCGACGTGCAACGTGTGCAGGTTTGGTGCAATGAAACGTGGCACAATGTGCAGTGGCTCTGCGCCGATTTGGACCAACAGCTCCAAATGAGTGACAGAGGGCAAGTCGAGCACGACGCCATGGATCGGTGCGTTGAGGTTGTTGCCTGCGTAAAGGACCAGTTTGGTGGTGTGGGTGAGGTACAACGCCAGGTCAGGTATTTTGAGAAACAGGGTGCTGTCGGTGATGAATTGTTTGGCGGAGCGAATGAAAGAATAGTCGTTGCTGGCGTGGCAGAAACGTTGTTGTATGGACTGTAAGGGGTGTGTATGCCACACGATGCTGTCAACTGAGCGCGGTGCCTGGATCGCTTCAAACACAGGCTCAGAAACGGTTTGGAGCTTGAGTGAATTGAGCGATGGGACGCTGATGTTCCGAAGGGTCAAGGGTTTGGCTGATGCGACGACAAGGTCGCAATGGCGAAGCCTTGGGAAGTCGAGATCTTCAAAGACATGGACACCCTTGACAAACAGTTTCTCGAGTTGAGCGAACCTGATTCCCTTGAGCGTGGTCAGTTGTTGTTGGGTGGGTAAGTCACTGTTGTGGAGGCGTAGGGTCGTTAACGTGGGGTAGTTGGTGAATGCAAACGCGCTGAGAGAACATGGCGATCGCATGGCACAGGCAATGCTCTCAACATTCGGTGCGTCGACTGTGTAGTGGCCAATGAAGTCGACATTGCTCAAACTCAAGCTCTCGACGCCTTTGAAGTAATGGCATCTCGTCTCAAACTCGCCTTCGTTGTAGTCCCAGGCATGGATCCCATCCACGATGAATCTGAAAAGGGATGTCAAAGACAACGCCGAGGGCGCGCTTTCAGCTTCCACCCGGCCTTGAATGGCGACAAGGTAGTACAAGGACTGAAGGAAGATCTTGTCTCCAAGAACCACCTGGACCTTGTCCCACAGGTCGAACTGCGGCCGAGCGGCGATGCTCAGTCCGGTCCTGGTGTTGAGAACGCCATTGTCGTCGAGAACAAAGTTCAGCTCCTCAATCTCAACGCCCGCAAGCGTGCAGATATCGCTGTAACGCGATAAAAGGAAGTCTGGACCTTTTGTGACGATGCGCAGAAAGGGGTGCAAGCTGGGGATGTAGAGGGCGTTCAGCGCGGCACGGGCATCGAGCTGTTGGACAATGAGAGCGCGGATCTCATAGGGAAGATCGCTCATAAAGAGCATCACAGAAAACAGTTTTGAGACTTTTTAGAAGCGTGGCAGGGATTGGGGCATTTGCCAAATTTGTTGATGCCAGGGCCACTTTGTGGCACTTTATTAAGGGTGTAAAGGTGGTGTAAAGGTGTCAGTTTCTCTATTTTATTTTATTTTATTTTTTTGATAAAAGGATGGCCGGAGTTACGAGCCCGGGCGCCCCAGAAAATTTTGTTCACGTTTTCTGGCACATCTCTCTCCACTACTCTCTCTCTTTTAGTCGCTGGTTCCCACAAACAACCTCTACGCCTTTTTTTTTTTTTGTACCTCACATGGTCCACGATATTGTCGTCTTCGCGGGCTCGTCCCACCCGCAACTCGCCGAGCGCATCACCCGCAACTTGTCGCTCGACGCGGGCAAGATCAAGCTCGGCAAGTTCTCCAACGGCGAGACATCCATCTCCATCAACGAGTCCGTCAGGGAAAAGGATGTCTACGTGATCCAGTCGGGCAGCGGCCACGTCAACGACAACTTCTTGGAGCTGCTGATCACGCTGTCCGCGTGCAAGACCGCCAGCGCCAAACGCGTCACTGCCGTGCTGCCCTTGTTCCCGTACTCGAGGCAGCCGGACTTGCCATACACCAAGAAGGGCGCCCCCTTGATCACCAAAGACGACGAGGGAGCCTCCTCTATGGGCAAGAACGGCTTCCTCTTTGAGTCTGCCCCTGGGACGCCTCACCTCGAGGCCCGCTCCGACTCGCGCTCCGACTCGCGCACGTCGCACTTGCCGAAGCTCAACTCTGAATTCCCTGTCATCTCGGAGACACCGAGCCCAGGCGGCACGTCCACGACGTCGAGCAAGGGATACAAGAAGTGGGTTGCCCAGAGCGGCACTCTGATAGCCAACCTTTTGACCACTGCCGGTGCGGACCATATCATCACGATGGACCTGCACGACCCACAGTTCCAGGGTTTCTTCGACATCCCCGTTGACAACTTGTACTCCAAGCCCATCATCCAGCACTACATCCAGAACCACATCAAGAACTACCGCGACTCGGTCATTGTCTCGCCGGACGCTGGTGGTGCGAAGCGCGCCATTGCCGTCGCCGATGTGCTCGAGATGCCGTTTGCGCTGATCCACAAGGAGAGAAGAAACGTTGGTGGTGAGATCCCTACCACCGGCGAAGGTGCCGCACAGATTCCTGCCGCCGCTGCCGCGCCGGAGTCTTTGTACTCGCAGGCGCAGTCCGCCGAGGCCATGGTGCAAAGCCTGTCCCTCGGCAGCAACACCGAAGGTTTCGACAAGAAGTTCAAGTATGCGACGACGATGCTTGTCGGCGACATCAAGGAGAAGGACTGCATCCTCATTGACGACCTCGTTGACACCTCGTACACCATCACACGCGCGGCCAAGTTGCTCAAGACCCAGGGTGCCAAGTCGGTCACTGCCATCATCACCCACGGTGTGTTCTCGGGCGATGCCATCGAGAGAATCAAGGCCAGTTCCATTGACAAGGTCATTGTCACGAACTCTGTGCCCCAGGATGAGCACAAGGAACAACTGGGCGATAAGCTCGAGGTGCTCGATGTCAGCAGAATCTTTGGCGAGGCCATCAGAAGAATCCACAACGGTGAGTCTGTTTCTATGCTGTTTGACCACGGCTACTACTAACCCTCGCGAGAGGGGGGTGGGATCCTTGTCACTTGTGTATATATATATAAACATAGAGTTAATAGTTAATAGGTTGAATGTATAGCTTCATTTCGAAATAGGGCATCGCCCCTCAGTGCAGTACTGCTCCTTTAAATCAATTCCGGCCTTGTTTCCCATCGCGCCCCCCCCCCCCCCCCCCCCCCCCC
>JAJMKO010000006.1:0-54191 GCA_030569275.1 [Candida] sanyiensis | reverse complement strand
AAAAGGCCCTTCGAACTTCCCAAAAACATCAGTTGGCCCAGCTCAGAGCAACTGGATCGGCGGAGGGGTTAACGGCACACCAATTATCTCTTCCCAAGTTTTTGCCTCAGCTCTGCTTTTCTCAATCTTGGATTATCTATCGAATCTCCCCACTGTTTTGATCCGTTGGGCCCGCCCGATATAAAAGACATGTCCCTCTCCGGCTTCTTCGTCTTCTCCAAAAGAGGCGAGACGCTGACGGCGCACATTGCCCGGGCCAATATCAAGCCCTCGGTGGCAGACATCTTCCGTATCCAGGTCCTGTCCAATCCAAACCTGCGGTCGCCGATTCTAACCTTGGGCTCGACGACGTTTCTCCACATCAAGCACAATGACCTGTGGCTCGTGGCAGTGACGAGATCCAATGCCGATGCGGCGGTCGTCTTTGAGTATTTGTACGCCTTCCTCGGCGTGTTAAGGTGCTATTTCGGTGAGAACTTTGATGAGGACACGGTCAAGTCGTATCCCGAAATCGTCTATGCGCTGCTCGGTGAGACGTTGGAGAACGGACAGCCGCAATCGATGGAAGTGTCGCAATTGAAACAAGTGGTCAAGCAACCGCAGCCGTTAGCTGACCTCCTCAAGAAGACCGAGTCTTCTTCACTCAACAACGTGTCGTCCAAGGCTGCCAGGATCCCCAAGAATGCGACTTATGACACCAACACGCCATGGCGACCACAGGGAATAAAGTACCGTCGCAACGAGATCTTCTTGGACGTGTACGAGTCTTTCAACTTGCTGGTGTCCTCTGACGGCAAACTGCTCAAGTCCTACATCGACGGCCGCATTCAGATGAAGACCCAGTTGTCCGGGATGCCGACTTGCGACTTTGGTCTCAACGACACGCTGTCCGCCTCGCACAGGGCCCACGACGACAACGACCCGCTGTCAGGCTACGACGTCAGGAACAAGCATGCCATTCCAACGGCTGCCAAAACGCAGGGAATCGTGCTCGAAGACCCGCATTTCCATCAGTGCGTCCAACTCGACAAATTCGACAAAGACCGCGTCATCCAGTTCATCCCACCGGATGGCGAGTTCGAGCTCATGACGTACAGAACCTCCTCAAACATCAACATCCCTTTCAAGATGACGCCCTCGGTACGGATCGTTGACAGTGCGACGTACGAGATACGCGTGTCGCTCAAGTCTCTCTTCCCGGCCAAGCTGTCGGCGACAGACGTCCTCATCACTGTTCCTGTGCATCCAAACTCCATCGATGCGCAGTTTGCGACGAGCGGGGGCAAGGCCAGGTTCGTGGCGAGCGAGACCGCAGTCACGTGGCTTTTCAAGAAGGTGCCTGGCCTCGTTGAGCACACGCTGACCGCGACAGTGAGGTGTGCCAATTCGATGGTGGAGCCGCTCGATTTGCAAAGATGGCAGCACCCGGCTGTGAGGCTGGCGTTCGAATTGCTCATGTTTAGTGGCTCCGGTGTTGTCGTTGAGCATTTGAGGGTGCGCGGGGGTGACGTTGGGAAAGTGATTAAATGGGTGAGGTATGCCTGTAAAGCGGGCAGTTATGAGGTGAGGTACTGAAAGAAAGAAAAAAAAAAGCATTGGCTGATCTACTCATATGTTCATCTCTGTAGTCGTTAATTTCATTACTGTCTCTCTCTCTCTCTCTCTCAATCCTCCTCCAGCTGCTTCAATTGGGCCAACAGCTCGCTCTGTTCAAAGGACAGCACCCTCTTGCCATTCTTTCCTTTAATGACCCCCACCTGTCTGCCATCATCGACAAGGCTGCCGTACTTGAAAGGGGAGAACGGGTTCGACAGGCTGCCAAAGCTCGTCGCCCTGATCCCGTCACTGGCGTTACTCTCCGAACGCTGACCTTCATGGTCCAGAGTGCCAAAGGTGCTGCTGTGGAACGGCGATGTCGGCGACTGCGAGTCATTGTGGAGTTTTGTCGGCGAGGCAAACGAGACGTACCCTTGCTCATTGTCGTCATCGAGCAGCGACTGCGTTTCTGGTGTCGCGGCCGGCTTCAGCTCAGCGTCGCGCTGATGCAGGGCATCAGGGTGCTCGCCCTCCAATCTGATGCTCAGCGTGAAGACACCAGCGAGAACGAGCGCTGTGCCGATGAGGATCATCAGCACCTGCACATAGGTCAGCGTCTGCAACTTGTTGTAAAAGATGAGCCCGTTGGTGATGTTGACGACGTTGTAGGTGCAAAAGACCAAAGGGTATAAGATCGACGTCGTGATGTTCTTGAGTCCCTTGTTGAGGAACCAGAGCTGGATCACCGCGAGCGATAGGAACGCGGCAATAATGAGCCACGATCTGACATTCCTCAGCGAGCCGTCGTGCTTGTCAATCGCTGTCAGCACAATCTCAACGCTGATTTTGGCAAAGAGCAACGAATGCGCCGACAATGTCCCCGAGATGACCCCGTATATGCAGCCCTTGACAAGTCTGAAACGCTCAGTGCAGTTGCTGCTCTCAAAGTGTGTCCAATGCAAATGGTGTCTCCGCTGCAGCAGCTTCAGCTTGAGCAATGAGAGGTAGGCAAAGAGCGCCGCAACGGCACATGTGCTGAACGTGATCCAGGCAACAAAGTGGCCCCTCGAGAGCAACTGGAGCAGCTCTTTCAACGCCCGCTGTTCCTCCCCTGCTTCGCCGCTGCTGCCGTAGTACGCAATGAGCAGGGCGCCCGAGCCGATGGCGGCCACGCTGAGCCCCGTCCATTGCGAGCACTCCTCGCCCAGAATGAGGCAGGCGCAGAGCGAGTTGAACACGAGCCCGACGCCTTGCAGCGGGCTCAGGACGATCAGCGGCAGTGTGGTGATCTGGACTGAGGAGCCCAGCAGGTTTGCAGCGAGGAACAGGGCGAGCCCGAGGCGCCACAGAGGTTTCTTATAAATGGGCGGCGGCTGTTGCTGCTGTTGCGGCGGCTGTTGCTGTTGCTGTTGCTGGTGGGCGTCGATGTGCGACTTGCGCTGGAGTGTCAGCCCGATTGACTGTATCAGCGACGACAGCACTGCAGTCAGCACTCCGACGAGGATTTTACTGGGCATTAGCAACTGTGTGCTTTTCTAAAATTGTTGGCGGAGAGATGGGGGAGGGAGAGGAGGGGGTTCTATTTTTTTTTTGTTTGTTTTTGTTTGGGGGAGGGGGAAATATATTCTATTGCGCCTATACCTCGTCTGCTGGCGGACATCTGAAGCCGCCACTCAACATCAGAGCCGGCTCGTCAATGTTGCCATGGGAGTAGGAGAGAACACCGACACCGCCCGCCTCGAGGATGAAATTTGGGTTCTCAACGAGGTACCTGAACTCGCGCGGCTCAACGGCCTCAACTCCCTCGCAATCGAAGCTCTGAACGTACGGCTCAGCGTCTTGTGCCGGTAGAACGACTCCCTGTTTGAACCACAACGCGGCAAAGTATCTCAGCGTGTGGCCGTGGGCAAACACCAGCACATCCTGCGGACAGTGGGCCTCGAGGGCCGGCTTCTGCACGTTCTGGATACGCGCAATGACGCGTGACAGACGCGTGCCAACCTGCTGCGACGACTCGCCCTTGTCGCAACCGTCCCTCCAAATGAGCCACGGTTGCTCCTGGTCCAGGTCCCTGCTTTTTCTCAGGGCAATAATCTCCTCGGTCCTGAGCCCTTCGTAGTCGCCGTACTCCCACTCCCTGAGGTCGTCATCGACGACAATCTTGATCTTGGCCCGCTGCTCAGCGGACAGCGATTCGAGGACAAGTTCGATGGTCTGCAGAGCACGCGAGCGTGGCGACGTGAAAATATACTTCAGCGTGTCAGGCTCAAGGAACTTGAGCTGTTGGAACAAGGCGAGCCCGGTCTGGCGCATCTGCGCGACGCCCAACGGCGTCAAGTCGAGGTCGGTAACGGATGTGTACTGGCCCGACTTGGACCATTCGGTCTGGCCGTGGCGAATGAAGATCGTTCTTGGGGTAGGCATTTGGTGAGGGGGGGAGGGGGATCTGTCGTCTGGGTATATCCACACACAGTTTGCGTCGACAAAATATAAGCCGATTGCTCGCCGCTTTTATATACCTTATTTTTTTTTTTTTTGGCACTGATGGACAGCTGATGTCCGTCGATGGGAACCCCACTGTTTAAAAAAGGCACAAACAAATTCATGTCTCAACTTTCGGCGGACAAGCCATTACAAAATTTCATGTCAGCCTTCCGTGGGGCCCTGGACATGCGGGGGAGTGGGGCACCAAACGGGGGCTCTGTACAGCGCTCACGGGCCAAGACGTTCAATCATTCAATCAGAAAAAAGAGAAAAAAGAGAAAAAAGGAGTTAAAAAGAAAAGAAAAGGAAACAATAAAAGACAAAAAAAAAAGTACTCAATCCAAGTAGCTATCCATCCAATAACTGACCAGGGACTATCTTTCTATCTCATCACTCATCACCAATGATGGGGGAAATCCCAAATCCCTGACGTGGAGAAAGGAAAAAAAAAAAAAAAAAAAAAAAAAAAAAAAAAAAAAAAAAAAAAAAAAAAAAAAAAAAAACATCAAAACAAAAACAAAAACAAAAAACGGATCTCCCCCACCAAACGGTAATCACCATCGAATGGCTCCCCAGCTCAACTTCCGGCAGCAGCGTGTCCAATTGACATTGCTCGTACTCGGCCTCCTGGGTTTCTACCTGTACCACCGCCACAGCGCGGCGCCCGCGTTCACAAACGAGGAGATCAACGAGCTTTTGTCGGGGGACTCCGCTGCCTCCGACATTGACCGTGTCCCTCTGCAAATGCAACGGCTCCAGGCGCCCTTCCTGCTCCATTTCGAGGACAACTGGTCTTTGAAAGGTGACACGCTGGTCAAGAACAACCAGTTTGTGCGTCTGACGACGGACAACCCGGACCAGCACGGCCTCGTCTCCAACGGCGAGCCGTTCACTGCGAAAGGATTCGAACTCGAAATGAGGCTGCACATCCATGGCGACGCTGGCACCAGTCAATTAAAAGGCGACGGCGCCGTGCTGATGCTCACCTCGGAACGCTGGGACAAATTGGGCGCCGTCTTTGGTGCGGAGGACCTCTTTGATGGCCTCGCCATCTTCTTCGACACCTACAGAAACGACGTCCGCGGACCTGTGTTCCCTTACATCAGCGCAATGCTCGGCGACGGTCATACTCCATACGACAAGGAGCACGATGGCAAGGCCAACGAGATTGCCGGCTGCTCAGCGAGAAACTTGTACAACCCAAAACAGGGATTTGCACAGATCAGGCTATTGCACACGAGTGAGGATGGCTACTTGTCCCTCGATTACAACTTCAACGGCGCCTGGTTCAACTGCTTCTCCCTCGGCGGGGTGCATCTCCCTCAGAAACGCTACGTCACTGTCGCGGCCGCGACGGGGCAATTGTCAGAGGCAACCGACCTCATCTCTTTAGAGGTGAGCGAGTTGCAAAGACAAGGCGACGTCATTGTCTCGTGGGCAGATTTCACAGAGCACATTGACGAGGATGTCGTCGAGGAAGAGCAGCTGACACAGCCCAAACCCGGTTACAAGAAGCGTAACGCCGAACAGCGGGCCAGGTTGAGAGCCAAGCTGAGAAACAGGGATCTCAGAAACGAGGCCTATAGAATCAAGGCGAGGGAGGCCAACCAGGGCGTCAGCTGGCCCAGAACGATCTGGAACTGGGCCAAGACTGGGTTCTGGGTGTTCCTGGCACTGATGGCCCTGTACATCGCCTTCACCGTTTACAGAGTCAAGAGCAGACGTAAAAAGAGAAGATCCACTGGTTTGTTAGACTAGATGTTATGCATTACAGAGGGAAGTTAATGTACATTAGCAGGCAATTTTGTTTGTTTGTTTGTTTTTTTGTATTTACAGGTCAACTCCAGAGGATCCCTTCTTTTCCTTGATTGTGTCCGCTTTGCTCACAGTCAAAGGCAATCCCCAGATCTCGCTCTGGATGCCGTAAAATTTGAGCACTGGCGAGGTACCCAAAGGTTTCGTCTCCACAAGTTGGAACTGTCTCTGCCTCAACAGTTGCTTGAAGGTGTCATCGGTACTGTAAATCTCAATCAGCACCAGGATCTTGGAGAACTTACCTTGGTTCAATTGAACGGCACGCAAATTGACAAAGTCAAACAGGTCCTCGACGATCCCACTCTTGAAGTACACTTTTCTGATGCCGATACCGGTAATCTTGACGACATAGGTCTCGTCTTTGAACAAGTCAGGCAGTGGTACCAACGTCACCAGCGCGATAGGGGTGTCCCTGTACACGACAATCTTGGAGTTCTCGCCCTTGGACCACATCTCCTTGCCCTCCTTGGTGTTTTTTCTCGCCTTGGTGAACTCTTTCAAATCGAACCCAAACACGTGCTCGTTGCTATCGACAAGCGAGTCGGCCCTCTGCTTGATGATATCCGTCGATTTCGTCGCCATGGTGAAGAAAGTTGAGCCAAACATGGTGGCAAAGATAACAACCGGGAACAACTCCTCCTTGTTGTTCCAGAGCAAAGACCAACCGCCATCGCGAACGATCCAGCCGACTTTCCAGTACGCAAACGCCGCGGCGAGCACGCCGAGGATTCCCAGAGAGTAAGGGTGCAGGATGATATGAGAGTTTGCACCGCTCTGTTTCTGGCGTTGGAAGTCAATGGTCAAGTTCAACGCAGCGTCAGCGTATTCGGGTGTCAGCGGCGACGACAAAATGGTTGGTGGCGCCGTGTGGTCGATTGGTTGGTCCAAGCGGGCGCTTTTCTGAACTGGCGCTGTGTTCCTCTTCTTCTCTTCGGTCATTGTGTTGCGTAAAAAAGTGTCGTTTGTCAAGAAGTTTACAGAGGTGTGTGTCTATGTTTTTAATTTGTTTGGTGGGAAAAAGCTTGGTGTCGTTTGACAGGTTGCCTTGTTGAGGAAGGCCCACGTGTAAAGCGTGAAAATAAAGGCTGGGGGGTATTCGCGACGGGGGGGGTCCTTCCAGAAAAAATTGGTGCCAGGCGGGGGGGGGGGGAGAGAAGCTTCTGAGTTGAAGGTTTCAGTAGGGTAACCTCATCTGGACAGACTCTGAGGCGGAATGATAGGTGGAGGTAGTACTATTCATTGTCGGTGGGGTAAGGGAAGTCTTGCAATCACAATCACTATGGTTTTTCGTTTGTGAGTGCAATGGAGTCGATATCAAAGCCTTTTGGACCTAGGACCAAGGGCACAATCATCCACCAAGACAGCCTCAACCCTGGTTGGCACCTGATTCGCGTGTCCACCCCCTTGTTTATATCTTCCTAGATCTGAACAAACTGGACAATACTTGTCACCCATCCATTTGGCCAATCCTTAATAATTGAAAAAAAGGTCAGATCACACATTATGGCCAGTGTTCCGGGCTTGGAGATCCCTGTCGGTCCGGTCCGTATGTCTCTCGAGTTGGTCCAGAAGTGATCATCAAAATGCACGAGGTAGGATGACCCATTGCGATGTGCGCACTCTCGCATCCGTCCTGCATCAACGGCGCCGTTTTTGAGGTAACGGGCTGTGTTGGATACCCCCTTTTTTCGCTGCTGCGAGCTCCTATTGGCCAGTCACATCCAATATGATGTGTCCCGTACCAGGAAAAATTAACGCGGCAGGGGAAGAAAAAAGAAACGCATCCAATTAACCCGATTCGGTAGGTAATTATCTGCTGCTGTTTCAACTGCGCGGTGCTGCCGTTGAGAGACACAGTATTGACTAAAAAAGCCGTTGACAAAGGACTTCACGGGACTCATCTTGAATGTCCCAGGAATTAAAAAAAAGAGAAAGAAGACAAAAAAAAAAGGTAAGTGAAGGATAGGTTAGGTTCAAATAGATGCCCATGACATCGTCTTGGGTCAGATCTGACGGGGACCGGAACAAGATATGAGACTGCGATGAAACAAAACAGCGGAGGGGTGGTTTTAAGGTCACTTTGCCCGGATCTTAGCTCCTGGGTTCACCGAAACTGCGGAAGTTTCACGGCGGTTACATCATTGAAAGGGGTTTGAGAGGACCATTGACGGATTTGAAAAAGATGAAAAGGAGAGGAGGGAGGGAGGGGAAAAAAAAAAAAAAAAACTCAAGTCAGAGAACAGGGAACACTGTAAAGAGTTGTGTATCCGATTGTGTATCGGATTATCCTATCTCTTCTTGTCCTTCTCTTTCGTCTTCCTCTTCTTCACTGGCGGGGAGGCCTGGCCTGAATCTAGACCCATTCGCGAATCTGCCGGTTTCTGCGGTTTCTGCGGTTCGTGCTGCTCGGCAGAAAGAAAAACAACCCGATCGGGAAGTTAATTGGTACAGCCACGCTGTATCTCTCTATGTGTGTTTTTTTTCTTGTTTTCTTTTTTTTTTTTTTGCTTCGGATGCGGTCAGCGGATCAAACTGCGGTGATTCCATTTATAAAAAAAACAAAGGATCCCAGATCTCTTTAAAACTCGCAGTCAATTTGGATCTTTGTCACTCTTTTTTCACATAGCCAGCGAGCTCCTTCCAACTACTGTCTTTCCTTTTCCTCAAAAATCTGAAGACTCGCCAACTGAAAAGCAAGACCCTCCCCATTCCGCTCCCTTTATTGATACTTTGTTTACTATGAAGTACTCCACCGTCTCCCTTTTGGCCCTCGCCGCCACCGCCATCGCTGCGCCAACCCGTCACGCCCACCACCAGCATCAGCACAAGCGTGACGCTGAGCCTGCCGTCGTCATTGTCACTGAGACCAGGGTCCAGTACGTTGACTCCAGTGGCAACCAAGTTGGCGGAACCACCATCAACAGCGCCCCTGCCCCTGCCCAGACCAAGGCCGCCGTTGTCCAGAACGGCAGTGTCCAGGAGCAGCAGCAGCAACAGCAGTCTGCCACCGCTCAGGCTTCCACTCAGGCCACCACTCAGGCTTCCACTCAGGCTTCTGCTCAGGCTTCCACTAAGGCCTCTACTCCAAAGAAGTCCTCTGGTGGCATCAACGGCGACTTGTCCGCCTTCTCCGCCCCATCCGACAACTTCCAAGACGGCACCATCAAGTGCTCCGACTTCCCTTCGGGCAACGGTGTCATCTCTTTGGACTGGCTATCGTTTGGTGGTTGGGCCTCCGTTATGGATGCGAACGGAAACACCGCCTCCTCCTGTCAAGACGGCTACTACTGCTCTTATGCCTGTCAACCAGGTATGTCCAAGACCCAATGGCCTTCCAAGCAGCCAGACAGCGGTATCTCTGTCGGTGGTTTGCTATGTAAGGGTGGCTACCTGTACAGATCCAAGTCTGACACCAACCACCTTTGTGAGTGGGGCCAGGCCTCCGCCAGCGCTGTCAACAATGCCCAGAAGCCAATTGCCCTCTGCCGTACCGACTACCCAGGCTCTGAGAACATGGTTGTTCCAACCGTGGTTGGCTCAGGTGAGTCCAAGCCAATGTCTGTCGTCTTTGAGGACTCGTACTTCCAATGGAAGGGTGGCTTGACCTCTGCCCAGTACTACGTCAACGACCAAGGTGTCTCTGTCGAGAATGGTTGTATCTGGGGTACTGAGGGCTCCGGCATCGGTAACTGGGCCCCAGTCGTTCTTGGCTCCGGCTACACGGGCGGTGTCACCTGGCTGTCCATCATCCCTAACCCAAACAACAAGACCCCACCATCTTACAGCATCAAGATTGAGGCCACCCCTGGCTCCAACGTCAGTGGTAACTGTAAGTACGAGAATGGTGTTTACTCAGGTCCTGCTGGCACTGATGGCTGTACCGTCTCTGTCACTTCTGGCTCTGCCAACTTTGTCTTCTACTAGGCCATTTGATGTCAGATTTTTTTTTTCTGTTCTTTTTTTTTTTTGGCACAAAAAAAAAATGCTTTCTTCTTTGATTTTCTATGATATTAAGGACCAGCCGTGTTCTGTTTTGTTTTCGTTGTTTATAGCCAAGTGCCGTTGATACCCTGGCTGTCGGCCATTTAGGCACTTTTTTGGGTTTTTTTTTCTCTTTGCGAATTTTGGCGATTTTAGGGATGTACTTTGAACTTTACTCCAAATGTATTGGTTCTCTGATACTATAAGCTGTAGATTATGAGCAATACTCTCGTGGAAGCTCTTTTTCTCCTCTCAAATATGGTGCTGTGCAGCGCGACTCTGTTTTTTGGCAAGGCAAATCGTTGTCCCAATTTGGCCTCGATATATGCATGTAATCCCAGTCTGCGTTGCAAATAAATCTCATTGTCCCGCCCTAAAACGTAAGTAGTTTCCTCATTCAGTAAATGCACATGTGGGATTCCCTTGCACTTGTGCACTTATCACTGTTTCACACTCTATTTTTTTTCCTCTAGAAGAGGCAAATCATGTTTGATCTGACTTGGTTTCTTTCCTAATCGGGACAGAACAATGGATCCAACAGGTCACCCCCATGCAGGGAAAAAAATTGCTTCAGCATCGCTTGTAACAAGAGAGAGCCTTCAAGCTCTCATTATTCAAGTATAAATATAGCTCTTCTCCTCCTCTAGAGCATCATCTCTTTCTTGTTCTTCATCAACACAAACTTACAACAGTCTCGACAAAAATGCAACCAACTACTATTGCCTCCGCCGCTCCAAAGGACAACTCTGAGAACTCCGACAACATGATGGTTTGGGGTGGTTGGGCTTGGTGCACTGTCGCTTAAGCGTCTTCATGCCCTCAGCCTTTTTGCTTGATGTGACTTGTGTCACAATCATCGACACGTTGCTTTTAATTTTTTTACACCATATATGCAGCGCGCTCTGAGCGGCCTGGCCTGTCTTCTTCTGTTGGAGTTTGAGAGACACGGTGACTTGCGGGTTTGGACTTCCTTACTCTGTGCTTATACTATATTTAATATTTGTTTATCATACTTTCTTTTTTCTTGTAAGCCACCTTCCCTTTGCAGATTGTGATTAGACTTGAAAGTTTGTCCGAAAAAAATGATACAGCTGACAGATACGGTCCATCACAAACTCACGCAGAAAGAGTTCTCTGCTTCCAAGCATGCTCTGTTCAAAAATATGTCGTTTCATTAGATGAAGTGCTCACTAACCAGTCCCAACTTGTGCAACTTCTTGCTCTTCTCCTTGTGCTCTCTGATCAACTTCTCCTTCTCTCTCTTCTCTTCAAACTTGGCATCCTTGAATGGTATCTGTTGTAGCTTGGCCAGAGGCTCATCCTCTCTGTCAATGTCAATGTCTCCCAGAAGTAGGATGTTCTCACCTCTAATCAAAAGCACTCCGAGGTAGTTTTCTGCAAATCTGCCTCCTTCCACATATATTCTCTCAATCGTATCCTGCAGGACAATGCTTCCGTATTGGTCAAACGATCTCAACACACCAAACAACTGGCGGCCATCTGTCAAAGTGGCACAGATTTTTCCTGTGGATGTTAGTACCTTGTCATATCACACGAGGGGAAAGTGGGAGTACTAAAAAAATACTCTTCAAGAAGATACTCACTGTCAACGTAGCCGATAACAGCGGCAGTTGTGGTGAAAGAAAAGGATTCTAGGTAGAGGTCGGCGACATTCTCGGAGAGAGTCTCAACGTCGCCCTTCTTTGGTGATGAGGGATCGGTAGAGGCTGATGCTGGCTCTGGGCTGGAACTCATGCCTGTAGTTGTGTGTCTGTTCTGGTTACCGCGAGTATGCGCGTGGTTCAAGTGGAGTGTGTTGTTGATCTTGACGTTTCACAGCCAACAAAGCTCCGTTGTTTTTGGGAGATGGTTTCGGGGGAGGACTTACCCGGTTCAAGCAAGAAAAAAAAAATTGTGGGTTTTTTTTTTTTTAAGTGGCGACGAGATAGCTAGGGGGAACCCGATATCACAATGTTTTCAACGTAGGTGGAGGGATCTTTTTTCAGTTCTGAGAGGAGCTTTATTTGTCTGCAAATGTAGCAAAAAAGAAGATAAGAATGACACGGACAGGAATTGAACCTGCAACCCTTCGATTGCACTGAAAATTCCAACTGGAGTCGAAAGCTCTACCATTGAGCCACCGCATCATCTTGAAAGTTGAAGTTGTGGTACATGTCCAAGTCGTGCTTTGATCTGAAGGCTGATTCCTCAACTTTATTGGAAGAATTCTATAGGTACATGGGGGATTTAGATGGCTTCTCTTACCGAATGATCCCTCTAATGCGGTTTCTGAATGGATTATTTCGTGATCTGCTTCAAAATATGGGGGTTCTGCTTTTTGATATAGATGGAGAAAAATGCATGAATCTGAGTTGTTTTCAAAAGATTGCACGAGACTACATCAGGTATATTTATAGTTAGAAGGTAGTGTGAAACCCTTAATCCTCAGCTATATTGGAGAAGGCATTTACAGTAGAAATGGTAGTAATTAATTAGTAGTATTATTTCAATTTATAATGTATATATAATGAACCACTAGATTCATAATTTGTTGACTTCGCATCAATGGATCTTATTTCAAAGTGGGATAAAAGTTGTCTCTACAGAAGCCGTCGGATTAGGTCATTTCCGACGGCATAAGTCCAACACGGACTCAAATGACACTCAATGCGCTTCGAATGCTAATGGAAAGATCTATATATATTAAGAGATCCATTGAGTGTGCTGACTGCAAGGATCCTCCGCAACTGATCTCTCGGTCAAACTAAAATTGGAGAAACATTTTGACACATCTCAGGCCATCCAAAAACCGGGAAAAGAGCCAACAAAAACCAAAGTTCCAGTAGTACTCTTTCAACCCAGGACAAAGTTCGCTGAGTGAGCCCCCCCTCCTGCCCCCCTGCACCGAAGGTTTTGCGGGCTTTCCTCCGCTTATTTCAGCCTCGGTAAAAAACAATGTGCCAAAACCCCACTGGCAGGAAAAAATTCGGGGCAACCCCAGGTTTTCGCCCAGTCCCGACAGCCAGAGTATTAAAAGGGAGGTCAATCACCAGGTCAAATAACCAAAAAAAAAGGTTCCGTTCATTATAGCAGAAAAGCATGACTTTACCACTCGACGCCTACATTCCAGCCCTTGTCAGGGACCACATCTCGCCACGCGGTTACGAGACACTTGCCAAGGTGAAGAAGTTTGTCGAGGAGGACTGCATTCCTGCCGACGAGATCTACTTCTCCCAGGTCTCCATCGAGCCATCCAAGCGTTGGACCTCTACACCGGCGATCACTGAGACTTTGAAAGCCAAGGCCAAACAGTTGGGCCTTTGGAACTTGTTTTTGCACGCTGATTATGCCGATGGTCCCGGCTACACCAATCTCGAGTATGGTCTCATGTGCCAGTTCCTCGGCCGTTCACACGTTGCGCCTGAAGCGACCAACACTGCCGCCCCGGACACGGGAAACATGGAGCTGTTTGCCAAGTACGCCAATGCCCAGCAGCGCGAGAAGTGGTTCAAGCCGTTGCTCAACGGCGACATTCGCTCCGCGTTCCTGATGACTGAGAAAGGCATCTCCTCCTCGAATGCGTTGAACATTGCCCTCTCGGCAAGGCGTGTGAATGGTGGTAGGGACGTTGTCCTGAACGGTACCAAGTGGTTTGCCTCTGGTGCCGGTGATCCCCGCTGCTCGGTGTGGCTCGTGATGGCGTTGACCTCTCCTGACCATAAGGACCCCTACAAACGCCATTCGGTGCTCGTTGTCGACGCCAAGCAAGCACAGGCGGCCGGTGCCAAACTTGTGCGCCCTGTGCAAGTGATGGGTTTCGACGATGCGCCACACGGCCATTTCGAGATTGATTTCAAGGACGTTGTCGTGCCATACGACATTTTGGACGCTGAAGGTGAAGGATTCAAGCTGATTCAGAGCCGTTTGGGCCCTGGCCGTATCCACCACTGCATGAGAATGATTGGCATGGGCGAGGAGGCCATTTACCAGGCGATCAAGCGTGCCTCTTACCGCAAGATCTTTGGCAGGCTGTTCATCGAGAAAGAGGCCTTCATCATGGCTGTGGCCGAGAGAAGAATTGCCCTCGAGCGTGTCAAGTTGCTTGTCCTTGAGGCTGCTTTGAAGATTGACCAAGCTGGTGCCAAGGGAGCCAAACGTGAGATCTCGATTGCAAAGATTGACACTCCAAGAACCGTTCTGGAGATCACCGACTGGGCCGTGCAAGTCTACGGCGGCGAGGGTGTCTCACAGGACACCCCGTTGACCAGGCTGTGGGCCTACGCAAGAATGTGCAGGATCGCTGACGGCCCCGATGAGGCCCACTTGGACCAATTGGGCAAAGCCGAGGCTAAGAAGGCCCACGACATCAACAAGTTGTACTCGGAGATCCGCAGCAACACCAAGAGACTCGAGAAACTGTGATTGCCCCGTTGCCCTATTTAGCCTATTTATCTAGTTCGTTATACGTTTGTTTGTTTTAAGACCAGTATTATATTCCGTAAAAGGACAAAAAAAAAAAAAGTTTTCGGTTCGGCCACGCCCACTCCCTTCTACCCCCCCCTCGAAAGGAAAATTTTGGGCGATGGGTGATGAGCATTTTGGTGCCCAAAATTGCCCTGATACAGTACAATAACAGATGTCATTCATTGGTTACAAGAGCACGATCGAGGAGGGAGACCTTCTGCTCGCGTACATTTCGAGGGACTCGATGAAGGCCATCACTGTCGCCGCGGGCCAGATTCTCAACACCAGGTACGGCGAGTTTCACCACAATGCGATGATTGGGCTGCCATACGGCTCGCAACTGGCGGGACACAAGGGCCACGGGTTCATCCATTTGTTGCAACCGACGGCGGAGCTGTGGTCGCTGTCGCTTCCGCACAGAACCCAGATTGTCTACACGCCGGACTCCTCGTACATCACGCAGCGACTCGGCATCACCTCGGGCTCGCGCGTCATTGAGGCCGGCACTGGTTCAGGCTCCTTCTCGCATTCGCTGGCGAGAACGGTGGGCACCCAGGGAACGTTGTTCACGTTCGAGTTCCACGAGGCCCGGTTCCACGAGGCCAAGAGGGAGTTTGAAGAGCATGGCCTGTTGGCGACGCCGGTTGTGTCGAGCCATCGCGACGTTTGCAAAGACGGGTTCGATCTCGAAGGTTACGAGACGCTGAATGCCACGTCGGTGTTCCTCGACCTGCCTGCCCCTTGGGAGGCGATCCCGCACCTCGACAGTGTCATTGCGGCAGGCGAACGGGTCGGCATCTGCTGCTTCTCGCCGTGCATCGAGCAGGTCGACCTGACGATCAAGAAGTTGCAGGAGGAAGGGTGGACCGAGGTGGAGATGGTGGAGGTCCAGGGCAGGCGATGGGAGGCCAGAAGGCAGATGGTGAGACGGGTCGATGACGCGCTCGAGAGGCTGCGGGACATAAAGCGGAGAAAGCAGGCGGGCATCGACAAGAAAAGAGAGTACTACGCCAAGAATGGCAGGATCTCTGCGTCAGACGAGACCATCCCGAAAGATGTTCGGGAGAAGAGACGCATTGAAGAGCAGGAGCAGACCAAAGTTGACGCGACCGAGTTCAACCCATTCGGCAAAGGCCTGAGAATCAGGGAGGGCGACCCGAAGTGGGACTGGGCTAAAGTGAGCAGAAACGAGGCCGAAGTGAAGTCGCATACGTCGTACTTGACTTTTGCATTCAAAAAGGCCCCGGCTGAGAGAGATGAATAAAATGGGGCTTTATCTGTCCTGTCTGTTGAGTGTTATGTAATCTTTTTTTTTTTTTTTTTTTTCCCTTCTTCTAATCTCTGTTTTTTTTTTGTTGTTGATAATGGCTTTTGAAAAAAAAACATAACATCACCAACTTTTTGTGGGCCAAAAAAAAAAAAAAAAGAATGCTCCAGTTGCCGCTTTGCAGGGTGAATGTCGGGCTCAGTGCCGTGCTGAGAGCTCAGCGACTGCCATTGGCCCAGTTTCAAAAACGGCCGGTAAGCTCGCAGTTTTTTTTTTCCTCGCCACTCCGCAGCAGGCCAATTCTGCGGGGTGGCGACATTGGGAAGCAGCAAAGGGCTTTGCACATCGGCAGACCTTCGCTGGCTGGATTCAGCTTTAGAGACTTCCAGAGGGCTCCACGCTTCAACCGCGGCCCGCCTTCCACTTTTGGTTTTGTGCTGCACTTGATCCCTGACGGCGTCAAGGCGCTGCTCTTACTGGCGGGCTTCTCTGCGTTCTTCCTGTACTTCCTGGGTCCTCTCCTCCTCATCACACTGCCTCCGTTGATTGTTGGTGGCTACGTCATTCGCAAGTGGACCGGGATCAAAAGGGACCGGGATATGAAGAGACGCTACCAGAACCTGATTGACACGCACTTGACGTACACCGGGTCCGATCTCGATGAGTTGCAAATCGGTGAGTTTGTCCTTGGGAGAATCATCCAGGGAGTCCAGACCAACGAAGGTGGCTTGAAAGAGACGCTGCTTGCCGGCGGCGGCGGCGGCTCAGGAGGGGAAGTGAGGGTGCATCATTCGTTGGAGTCGAGGCTGGAACTGGGCAACCTCGAGTCCATTGACCAGGATTTCCAGGTCAGCGCCGCCAGGGGCATCAGCGAGCAAATCACAGTGATGTCCTTTGGCCTGTACGATGCCGACAGGGAGTTCTCGCGCTTGGCGACTGTCGTTTTGACGCTGAGACCACGAGTCTCGTCGTTGCTGGAGATCCATTCTGGCATTGCGCACGACGCCGTCATTGAAGTGCTGCCACACTCGTTGACAGCGAAGTCAACCGTTCTCAAAGAATGCAGTGATTACAAGGAGCCACCAACGATCAACATCAGACCAAACAATAGATAAAGGATCCAAACTACAAGAACAAGAGGAAACTGGAGCTTATATATTAATGACCCCCTCCAGCCGAGTTTGTCAACAAATAGTAAATACCCAAAACGGAAACTCCTTGGTTGCTGAATGTCTCACTCTTTTTTTTTTTTTTTTTTTTTTTTTTTTTTTTTTTTTTTTAGGACCCTGCAAAAAGGACTGGGGCCCTCGACGTTTATAAACAAGCAACAAAAGAAAAGTTAGCATAGGACACGCCCAAAATTATGTCCTGCGAAGCTGTGCTGGGCCCTGCGCCGGATGGATACCACTCGCCAGTGCCGGCGCCGAGAAAAGACCGCCCTGTTCCCAAGGAGAACGAGAACCTGCCAAAGACGCCGACAGAAACCGACACCACTGACCAGACGCCGCCGCAGCCATTGCAGCCATCGCAGCCGACGACCTGGTGGCGCCGTCTCTACCACGGCAAGGCCCCTGAGTACTTAAAGGTCACATATCTCTTTTCCAAGGTTTATATTGTCATTTTCTGCGCGTTTTTGGGAATCCTGTCCATTTACTGGGGGTCCCTTTACAACAGAACCGCATACCTCAAGAACCTGCACTACCTCGTCGTCATTGACGACGTCCCAGAAGGCCTTCTCTTGCCATTGGTCGGTGACGTCCTGACACTGCTACTGAGCTCGCCGCAGGCTGCGGAGGCGGGCACTTTTGACTTTTTCAGCAGCGGGGAGTTTGCAGCCATTGCGACGGCGAATGGCCGGACGCAGTACGAAGAGGTGGTGCACCAGGTGTTTGTGCAGAACTACTGGGGCGCCTTCTACGTCCCGGCAAATGCAACGCTCGACTACTTCAATGCCCTGATGACGGCGGACGCGGGTTTCAAGAGCCCGCTTGTCACGTTCCTGTACGAAACGGGGAGAAATCTGGAAGCGGTGCCTGGCTTCGTCATCAACGTGGCCGAGGTGCTCGAGAACAAGTTTGCCCTGCTATGCGCTGAGGCTGTCAACATTCCACTTTTGTTGCTTTTGAGCGAGGAACAGAAGCAGAACCTCGCGCTCAATGCGTCCAACATTCTGACTCCCTTTTGGTTCCATTACAAGGACATATCGGGGCCGAGCAAGCCAATTCTGATTGGCCCGATGCAACTGGGATTTGTCTACTTGCTCGTGATGACCTTCCACCAGTTCAATTTCGCGTCCGACACGCACGCTTTTATCAGCAAGAGACTTGAGCTGAGACCCTACATGTCCTACCACTATTTAGTGACACAGTCTTCTTACCTGGTGATGTCACTTGTGTACTGCCTCATGACGCTGGCGTTCCAGATCAGTCCATCTAAGGCCTTTGGCAACCCAGGTGGCTTCTTTGTCCAATGGAGCATTGTGTTTCTCGCAATGGGCGCGCTTGGTGGCCCCATGGAGAACGTCTCGATCCAGATCTTTGTCCGCAACAAGATGTTTATAGGCTTCTGGATCGTGTTTTGGATGGTGTTGAACCTGAGTCCTGTCATGTCGCCCGTTCCGCTGATGAACAAGTTTTACCGTTGGGGTTACGCCATGCCCATGCTGAATGCCTTTGATTTGTCCAAGGTGGTGTTCTTTGACACCTGGAGGGGCGAAATGGGTCGCAACTATGGCATATTGGTTGCCTGGATCGTGGTCAGTAACGCCATCTTGCCGTTCAACGTCAGGTGGGCCAAGAACTACATTGAGAGAAAGAAGCAGAAAGTTCAGTGAATCGATTTCTATACAAACACATTAGTTCAATTCTGATCCTCGTACAATAGAACTAGACGTTATATCGTCTCACGAAACTTAATCGGGATCCTGATTGAGCATCCAAAAAACAAAAATAGACCTTCAATCACGTGACCTAAAAACAAACCTGCTGACCTAAGCCTCTCGGTTTCCCCCCCCCCCCAACCTAATTCCGAAAACTGCACTGCAAACTAACAGAATCCTGTATAGCCCCTCTTCCGCTCAACAGCTTGATAACAGTCATTGAACATGAGTGAGCACCCAATCGTTCTGGATCAAGGTACAGGATTCGTCAAAATCGGACATGCCGGCTCCAACTTCCCTGATCACACCTTCCCTTCCATCGTTGGCCGTCCCATTCTGAGGGCCGAGGAGCGCACAGGCGACGTGGAAATCAAGGATATCATGTGCGGTGACGAGGCAAGCGCTGTCCGTTCGTCGTTGCAAGTCAGCTACCCAATGGAAAATGGTATCATCAAGAACTGGGAGGACATGGAGCATTTGTGGAACTATGCCTTTTATGAGAAACTGCAGGAGGACACACGCGGAAAGAAGGTATTGCTGACCGAGCCTCCGATGAACCCATTGAAAAACAGAGAGAAAATGGTCGAGACTATGCTCGAGAAGTACCAGTTCGGCCACGTCTATGTCGCAATCCAGGCAGTGCTGGCGTTGTACGCACAGGGTTTGTCCTCCGGTGTCGTTGTCGACTCTGGTGACGGTGTCACCCACGTTATCCCAGTCTACGAGTCGGTCGTGTTGAACCACTTGACCAGAAGATTAGATGTCGCGGGCAGGGACGTCACCAGACACCTGATCGACCTGCTCTCGAGAAGAGGCTACGCTTTCAACAGAAGTGCCGATTTTGAAACGGTGCGCCAGATCAAGGAGAAGCTCTGCTACGTTTCCTACGACCTGGAGCTTGACCAGAGATTGTCCAATGAGACCACCACTTTGGTCGAGTCATACGAGTTACCAGACGGTAGAATCATCAGAGCCGGCTCCGAACGTTACCTGGCACCTGAGTGTCTGTTCCAGCCTTCTTTGGTTGATGTTGAGCAGGATGGTATGGGCGAGTTGCTCTTCAACACCATCCAATCAGCCGACGTGGACATCAGAAGCTCTCTATACAAGGCCATCGTCCTATCCGGTGGTTCGTCTATGTACCCAGGCTTGCCATCCAGACTGGAAAAGGAGCTGAAGCAGTTGTGGCTAACCAGGGTCTTGCATGGTGATGCCTCCAGATTGGACAAGTTTAAAGTGAGAATTGAGGATCCTCCAAGAAGAAAACAAATGGTGTTCATCGGTGGTGCAGTGCTGGCTAATATCATGGCCGACAAGGATCACATGTGGATCAGCAAGCAAGAGTGGGAGGAGTATGGTGCCCAAATCTTAACCAAGTTGGGCCCAAGATAGAATGAACAAACTTTCCCACACTTTCTTCGCTTCGCTTCTACGTCACTTTGTACAATAAACTGCCTTTTATACATCATTAGATTGATTCACACATATGTGGAGACTTCATTCGTAAACACAACGACGCTTCAACACTTTATAACAAAATGATTGTTCATTAACTTTTTTACAATGCCAACCGGGACACTCTTTTCCACACATCATCCGCCAATCCTTTCAACTCCTCATCCTGAATGCTGCTTTTGCTGATACCGTATGTGATGGCGTTCTTTACCAAGTCGTTGATGAAACTTTCAGTGACAATTCTAGGTTTCAAGAATGGGCCACTCAAGATCTCATCAACGTTCCATCTCTTGCTGGGATCACGGTGAAGACAGTTCTTGATGGTCTCCAGGGCAGTTCCTGGTACCTTGGCACTACCAAGGCCCTTTTCTGGGTATGAGATCTTGACTTCCGGATTCATTATAGCCAATAGCCTCTGAGATCCCTGATAGCCACCATAAGGGGGTCTTCCATAGATCATCTGGTAAATGATACAACCGCAAGACCAAATATCTGAGGGCTTTCCAACTCTCCATGTCGACTTCGAATCGAAAGACGTGTCATTTTGGTTGTGATCAATCAAGGCTTCTGGAGCCATGTAGTTTGGTGTTCCAATCTGGGACTCTCTGTAAATGTTCATTGTATGTTCAGGGACAGCATTTGCGATACCAAAGTCAATGATCTTTAGCATGCCTTTAACAAACAAAAAGTTCGCCGGTTTCAAGTCAGAGTGGACAATACCCGCGTCATGAACTGCCTTGACACACTTCAACATTTCGTTTGAATGGTATCTGACAAACTCAACATCCATTGGCATGTCCAATCTTCTCTGTAGGACGTGCGATAGGTCAATGTCACCGCACTCCATTACCAAATGCAATGATCCCTGTGCTAACGAGTAGTCAATGAGCTTGACAACCCTCTCCTGGTTTCTCAACTTGATCAACAAGTCAATCTCGCCTTTGAAGCCCTTGATGCTGCCTTCATCAAACTCGTCAAACACGATCTTCTTGACCGCGTAGACTTTGTTCTTCAGGGACTTGACTTTGAAAACCTTGGACGATCCTCCTTTACCAAGCAATTCCAACTTCTCGTAAGGTTTGTCATTGACAGTGATGACTTTGGAGCTGGGTCTCAGTGACTGATAATCTGGCTCCTTCAACGGTTCAGTTTCCTTATAGTAGCGTTCTTGATAGGCACCTGTTGACTTTTTCGCCCGAGGAGACCTTGAAGTGTGAGGCCTACGGTCGATATGGTTGTCATGCAACTCCGCCAGTGGTCTTCTCTTAGACTGGACTTCCTCATTGCAAGTTCGTGCTTTGAGGGGCTCATTAGTATTCTCTTTGTCTCCATAGACATTCAGAGTTTGTCGAGGTTTCTCAACCTTGAACAGATCATTAACCGGTTTTGGGGAGAAGGTTCTTGGAGAGTTTCGCTGCATCTCTTTTTCAATCTTGTTGTACATTGTGGTCTTCAATTTCACCGGACTCTGAAGGAATTCTGCAACATTTCTTTGTTCAACAAACGTCTTAACCACACTGGGTAGTTCGCTGGATGGGATATTGTACTTTTTTGCGTACTGGAATGGGTTCATGCCCTCTGCGCTGGACAGATGAGGCTGGGAGACGGTCCTGGTGGGATGTAGTGGGGTGGATTGAGGCACAGTCTTGGTTGGAGAGAAAGCATCTTTCATTGGGGTATCTTCGGCTTCGGGGTTGGGAAGTTGTTGCTGTTGTGGTTGGGGAGGGGATTTTGGATGTCCGTTCTCATCAACATCACCAGAGGAGGCAAAACTGCCACGTTTTGGCGGTCCGAGCGAGCCAAACATCTTCGATCTTCTCGCAGATCTTGTCCTCAGATTGCTTCCATAAGTCAGACTTGAGTTGTTTGAGTCAACGTTTCCACTGCTTGTGCTGTTGACTTTTGCCAAGGGCGTTTTCTGAGATTTCTCATTGCTAAAGGCTGGAGAAGAGGAGTAACGACTCAAGGGGTCAAGTCTCCTTGTGAATATCGTCTCATACTCTGAAGGATGCGAATGCGTGGTGTTGGTTTGGTTATGCAAGGGTGGATTCTGGGAATCATGCTGTTTGCTGGAAGGTGAGTGTGTGAAGTTCACCCTCTTGGGTATCGTTGCTGTGTTGTTGCTGTTGTTGTTGGTCTTGCCAAGCTTCTGGGTAAGTTCCTTCTCCTGCTTTTTCAAAAGGGCAAGTGCATAGTCGCTCAACGCTGGCGGTTGGAAGCAGTTTTCGTCATCAGAGTCTGCTTGGATATAGGCGGGAAGCGTGCCGTTTCGCTGAGACAAAGACCGAGTAGGGAGATCTCCCCGACTTTCGAGCGGTGTTGTCATGTTATCTGTATAAGTTGTATCAAAAGAGCGTATCACACTACGCTTGCATCCGTGCAGAAAGTCCTTTGAAGGGAAACCTTGAACAAGCCTTACTCAACCCTTTTTCAAAACAAATGGGCGCACTAACGAGCTGGAGGGCAACCAAAAAGGGAAGTGTGGGACCAGATGTGCAATTGTAACTCAGCTGGAAACAGATGTAGCTTGTTTGAGGAGCGCGTTGTAGGTATTTTAGTTTTGTGTGTTTTGGTTTTGTCTCTTTTGTTTTTGTTGTTTTTCAAGATTTTGGGTGTATCTCAGGAAACGAGATCTGATGAAGAAAAACAAAGGGCAGGAAAAAAAAAGAAAACTGCTCCACGGCAGGTTCGAACTGTCGACCTTCAGATTATGAGACTGACGCTCTACCGACTGAGCTAGTGAAGCAGAAGCTGTTCCTAATAGGATGTGAGATAAACCGATCGGTTTAACTTTCGGCGTTTACACTGGGGGTATCTGCACAGGGGCAATCTCATGAGGAACAATAAAAGTGGGGAAGCACGGTGGGGAAGGGAGTATAGGAGCCTAATGGTAAAGGCAAAACCCTTGAGATCAGGGGGTGAAGTTGTTTCTAAAAAAAAAACAACAAAACAAAACAAAATAGAAAAAAGACAGTCCTTTCTGCGACAAGGGCTCATAACCGCATTGGCCAGTGTATCTGCATTTATCCGAGAGCCTCCTGGGTCAATAGTGCCGGATCCGCGTCAAATCCTGTCCACATCAGAAAGAGGGCAAGCTCAAGGGGGGTACGTGTGAAGCAGTGCTGGCCAGTCAGTCCCAATTTAAGAGACGGTGACCTTCCAACTTCAAACGACCGATCCTCTCCAAAAGTGCAGGATCAGTCCTGTTTTCGTGGTAGCTGCCTAAAGCAAAGAGATGCGTTTCACATGGCTGACAGGACAGGCTCTCACAGCCCATGTGTTTTGTGTCGCTCTTGGGAAAAACAGGGTAAACAGGGTAAACATCATCATTCTCCCAAAAATAGGGCGTGTGCCTTACGGAATCGGTTGGGCCACTTCAATTGTCTGGGCAGGTGGACTGCGGAATGTGTGACTTGAGAGACAACAGGGTTTAAAAAGGATTGCTGCTTTGGCAAGAAACTCGAGAAGGGTGTACAAGAAGAAGTCACAACGATGAGGTCCCTATCACAACTTTTAATGGTAGACTCTGCATTTTACAAGAGCTTTTTTTTTTTTTCTTTTTCCCTCTCTCTCTCTCTCTCGAGTCTCATGATATTATTTCGAACCTGCATTATTTCTCATTTTTTCTCTTAAAGCAAAGAAATGTATAAAGAGTTGACCATTTCCTAGAGCCGTTTCCATTGCAGAAACGACGAAGGCGCTTCATACAAAGAATATTTATTCTTTACCAACGCGCGTCGCCTGTGAACCCCAACCAAGCCAAACGGCCCCACCCGCCTTCGCCACTCCACCGCGCCAACCAAACGCCAACCGAACGCGTCCATCCATCCCTTTTTTTTTTTTTTTTTTTCTTTTTTTTCTTTCTTTCTTTCTTTTCGCTCTTTCTCTTTTGTTTTCCCTATAGCCGCCCAACTGGCAAAGTGAAAATGACACAGGTGCTTCCTCCAGTGTTCCAACAGGCGACCCATTTCAACAAGGCCACGCCAACGGAGACCATCACCACAGGCGAGGGCTACTACACTGCACAAACCGCGTCGGGCCCGGATTCGGACAGTGCTTTGGAAAGCTGCGCCGCTGAGCCTTATCCGGCCGCACAGACAATGTACAAACAGGACGCGGCCCAACCCCAGTTGCTACCACCACAGATCGCTCATCCACAGCCGCAGAATGGGTCCGACGTGTACGTTGACCGTCCGCTGGTGCCAGACCTTTTGTCTGACTTCCCAAAGCCCTTTCTGCGTGAGCGCGACACCAGATCCACCACTTCCCTCCCACCAAAGATCCCAGATACGCCGCTGGGCATGCAATCACTCTCAGTGCCGGAGTCCAAGGGCCCAACTCCTCCAAGATCGGAACACAGCTCACTCAGGCAATCCCCAAGCTCCAACTCTCCAGATTCCACCACACAAAGGGGAGACGGGAGAGCTGCCAGGAACCCAAACAGAAGGTCCAAGTCAGTCGACTTGTCACACTTGTATCTTTTGGATAGGTCAGAGAATTCTCATTTCACTTTGACCAACGAGTCCCTGTCTGATGTGTCCCAGGGCATCATCAAGCAGCACCTCGGAGAGCAGTCATCGTCGTCCCTTGTCCCAAGAATGAAGACCTTGGAGTTATACAGAAGGAATGTGAAGAGATCAAACGACCCTCGGGTCCTGTTCCAGTATGCTCAATACATGCTACAGACGGCATTGACGATGGATGTCACCAAGGGCACTGGCGTTGATGACCCAGAATTGGCCAATGAAAAGAAGAACTACCTCAAAGAAGCTACTCACTACTTGAAGAAGTTGGCTGACAAGGGCTACACCGATGCCCAATACCTACTAGCGGATGCGTACAGCTCTGGTGCCCTTGGCAAAGTTGACAACAGCACCGCATTTGGCATGTTCCAAAGCGCTGCCAAGCACGGCCACGTTGAGAGTGCCTACAGAACTGCATTTTGCTACGAAGAAGGCATGGGTGTGTCCAGAGACGCCAGAAGAGCCATTGACTTTCTGAAGTTTGCCGCATCTAAGAACCATCCAGCTGCCATGTACAAGTTGGGTCTTTACTCTTGGTATGGCAAGATGGGTCTCCCAGACAATGTTCATGTCAAGAAGAATGGTATTAAGTGGCTTTCAAGAGCCAGCGAGGTTGCCACAGAGCTAACAAATGGTGCTCCATACGAGTTGGCCATGATTCATCAGCAAGGTTACATTGACATCGTCATTCCTGACTTGAAGTACGCTATGGAATTGTACGTGCAAGCGGCATCCTTGGGCCACATCAAGTCCTCTGCCATCTTGGGGAAGGCTTATGAGCTCGGGAATGATATTGTCCAACCAGATGCGGACCTCTCAATCCATTACTACACGAACGCTGCCATTGGGGGTGATGCGGAATCCATGCTCGCGCTTTGTGCATGGTACCTTGTCGGAAACGAACCTAACCTGCCAAAGGATGATCAAGAGGCCTTCCAATGGGCTTTGAAAGCGGCCAAGTTGAAGCTCACGAAGGCACAATTTGCAATGGGTAATTTTTATGAGAAGGGTATTGGTTGCATCCCAAACAATGAACAAGCCATACAATGGTACACCAAGGCTGCGGCCAATGGTGAGGTCAAGGCGGAGAAGAGATTAAAGAAGTTGGCTATCAATAATGAAGAGGAGCCACAAAAGAACAGTAAGCGCATCAAGAAGAAGGGCAAGAGTTGCATTATTATGTGATCTGCCAATATTAAGCATTTTGTTGAAGAAACATTAAAAATATTCAAGCAGTTTTAATTTAATTCATGATAAATTACATCCATTTTTAACAGCTAGTCAAGCAATTAACGTACTGCAATATAGTTAATTATAACAAAGGCCAGCATGCAAAACATAATTCGGCCATTTATTCCTCATAAATGATCGTCATGAGGCCGGGCTAAATAACCAGGAGCGCTATAACCAATATTGTTTTCAAGATCTATAATACCGGCACTTTGCTTGGATGATGTCATTTCAGTCTTTGGAATGTTCAACCTACCAGAGTCCTCAGAGAGGGGTCTCCCGTTCCCGTTCTGGTCTGGAACTGGAATAGGCTGGTTTGATTTCTCACGGCTTAAAAGCTCCCATTCTTTGTTACTGGCCTTTGAAGCGGTTGATTTAGAGCCGTGTTCAAGAGATTTGAAAAATGCAACCACTTCGTTTCTTCTTCTCGAAGAAGGAAGTTTGTACTCAGCGTCAGCAAAAGGCGCTAATTTCTGTCTCTTTGGTAGAGGCTCAGAGTAGTCGACTTTATAAAAAAGACTGTCAATGTTGGAACGCAGTTCGGCAATGTTTGATGATATGGATGAATGGAATTTGGTGGTGGTTCTCTTTGATCTATCAACATGCTTAGAGACTGCTTGCCTGTTTGAAGTGTTTAAAGATTGCATGGACTTGTTAAAATAAGTTGCAGTATCGCCAATCTTCTTTTTCGTTAAGTGTTGAATAAGACGGAGCTGACCTTCAGTGAACCTTTTGTTCTCCTCATTGACGCTCTTCAAGTCACGAGAGACGGAGCTCAAGTTTTCCATATTGTTATCCAAAGAGAGGATCGCGTTCTGAAAGTTCTCATTCTCTGCTGAATTTTGCGCTTGCAACTCATCCGCAATCTTGTTGGCCTTCCCTTGGAGTTCCGTACTCAGTCTTTCAACAAGTTCTCTCTCAAGGAAGGTACCTTGGTTTTTCAGTTCACCAATGAATCGGGTTTGGTTAACAACCCAACTATCGTCCACAAAGGACTCAAACCTTTTGGTGAAGTCATTATGTTTGTTCTTGACAGAGGTCAATGCCGGATGGATCTTATCGACAGTCTTGGTCAGTCTTTCTATTTTCGCCGACTCGTGATCCTCAATCATCTTCTTCATCTGTTCAAGAAGATCAATTTGGCACTGCTCACTTTGAGCCTTTTCGATCTCTTTGAATTCGACCAATCTGTCAATCTCCTCTGCTAGAAGTTTGTTGTACTTGATTTGATGATCAGACAAATTCTGCTTCAAAGACACAATCTCTTTGGCCTGTGCATTAAACTGAGATACGACTGTATCCAATGTTCCTTGAATAGATCGGTTGACAGAGGTGAAGGTCTCTTTAACCGAGTGTGTCAAGTTAAAAAGCTTCTTGTGGATCTCACTTGTGAAAGTGAGGCTCTTTTTTTGAAGGAAATCTAGTTGTTGAGTGACTTGCTGCTTGATTTGGCCCTTGGTATTCTCGACCATGTCTAGTTTCTTATCCATAGTGGCAATCATACCCAAGAACTGATCCATGGAGTTGTCAATGACGCCACTAATGTCCACTGCAGACTGTTCAAACAAAGCACAAGTGCCAGAAACCTCGGTTTCCTGAGATCTCAACAATTTTTCAATGCCTTCAGTGAGTCCGTTATTTAGATCTGTTGTCTTGGACTTGATCAGGTTCACCAGATCCTCAATGGTAACAACTTGGGAACACAAGCTCTTTTTCGATGCATCTAAATGCTGGGAGTTTTCCTGCTGGATCATTGTTTGCTTGGATACATGATCAAAGAGAGACTCACTGGTGAAATGGACTTGATGGGTCAACTCAGTTAACTTTCTGTACGCAGCTCCTAACTGCTTTTCAACGTCTTCATGGTCTTCATTAATCAACCTCTCAATATTCAATTCTTTGAGCGTGGCAAGCAATTGATACTCCTTATCGCTCAATGTGCTTCGAAGTTCAGCGTTGTCTTTGTCCTTCAGCTCAAGGTCCTTTTTCAATATTTTGATGTTTTCGAGGTAGCCGTCGAAGTCAAACTTGTATTTCTTGATTTGGTCATCAAGAACTTGGATTCTTAGTTTTTGCTCCTCTACCTGGATTCTTCTGCTTTCACTTTCCGCTATTATCTTGTTCCAGTTCTCCTCGGTTAAGTAGATACCATTCTTGTGTCTTGTGGCATTCAAGTCATTTCTTAATCTTTCAATCTCTTGGACATACTCCTTGATCAACAATTTCTTGGACATGGTTTGATTCACCTGTGGTTTGTTCTTGATCGATTTTGCTCTGTTAGCGTACTCAAGGGTACTGATTGTCTCATCCAAAGACACCTTAGCAGGGGAAATGGTGGCAATAATGCAAGTTTTGGTTTTACCTCCAAGAGAGTCTTGAAGCAATCTGGTCAACTTGGACTCTCTGTACGGAATGTGCAATGATTGATCAACAAGGGCATTTATCACTCTTCCCAACGTCAACAAACTTTGATTGATCATACCGGCTTCTCTGGCGCGTTTGTTCTCAGCTCCTGATCTGCTGATATTTTCCGAACCAGCGAGGTCAACAAGGTTCAACTTGCCGATCTTTAGGTACTCTTCCCCGGAGATTGGATCAATTTCCTTCATGTGCACGGTGATTGTGAATACACTGTGCGACCTCGAGGAGAGGTCATTGCACTGTGTCGCTGCCACTTGTCTCTTGTAAGATCCATCATTCAATAGCTTCATGCCATCTTGCACACTTTTGATGTAGACCTCTTCCATACCTTGAACAATGATTGACTTCTTGGGGTCCTCAAAGATCTTTACTTTTCTCTCATCCTGATCATTGGTGACGAGCAAGTCCTTCAACTCCTCGTTGTACAATTCGATGAAGGAGACCTTGACAGAGAATTCAGCATGTCTTTCAAGCTCTTTGAAAAGGTCTTTCAAGGTTCTGGGAATGATACCAGCCTCTGAGGATATGCTGCCGTTGGTCTGGATATCACCGCTCATTGTGTAAGTTTTACCCGTTCCTGTCTGGCCATAGGCAAAGATTGTGCAGTTGTAACCTTGGAGCATTTCTGACAAGACGGACTTGGCAATGCCGTCGTACACCATTTCCTGGTCACTCTCAGCGCCAAAGACTCTGTCGAAAGTGTAAGTCTTGTTGCTGACGCTCATTGGCCCAGTTTGGAGGAGGACCTCCTTGCCCAAATGGCCCATTGTCGAAACGACGACACCACTGTTTTCCTTGATCTCACGCTCGTTTCGGGAGCGGCATCTGACGTAGACGGAGATATTGGACTCTTCCAACTTGCTGATGCTCTGGCGATTGTTTGGCTTGGTTCTTTTGGAGAACACGGCTGATGTGTTCGCTTCATCACTGTTTGTGTTCTGGGCAAGGGACTGTCTCTTGGACTCTGGCTTTACGAGTTGTCGGTTCTGGTTGGGTCCACCCAAAGATCGACGAGGACCAGAGGCTCCTTGGTCTGACATATTGCCTAAAGTAAGGACTAAAATGGGCTTTGTTTTAAAAGTTCAAAAACACGAAATCATTTGGTTTTCGCCTTTTTTCTTTGTTGGTAAACAAAGGAGGGGGAGGGTAGCCGTGGCAACGGCGGTGATTCGCGGGATGTTAATGAAGTTTTGATCTGAAAGATGTCATTTGAAGTTGTATGAGCAGCAGGGCAGAGCACTTGTGTCCATTGTGATGTATGAATTGCCGTTTCAGAATTCAGCAGTTAGCATTGATACCACCAGTTTTTTTTTCATCTTCCTGGGGTAGGGGTATTTCCAAAGCCCCAGGATGCACTGGGGTTTTTTTTTTTTTTTTTTTTTTTGTTAGACACGTGAGTTGGCGACATCAAGACAATGTTGAATTGAAACTTTCACAAGAAAGCATCCTTTTTGCTGTTTGCCTTTTTGAAGTTTGTACCAGTTGCATTGAATACAATGTTTTCCCGTTCCATTGTGAGAGCTTCTGCCATTGCCAGACCACAACACCGTTTGGCCTTCAGCCCATTTTTGACCAGAGGAGTCAGAACTTTTAAGCAGGAGGACCAGCCAAGATTGAGAATTGGCTCGACAGCCCCAGACTTTGCCGCTGAGACCACTGTTGGTCCAATCAACTTCCACAACTGGATCGGTGACTCGTGGGCTGTCTTATTCTCGCACCCAGCCGACTTCACTCCGGTCTGCACCACTGAGCTCGGTGCCTTTGCCAAGTTGAAGAAGGAGTTTGATGCCAGAAACGTCAAGCTGATTGGTTTGTCTGCCGAGGATGTTGAGTCGCACCATAAATGGATCAAGGACATTGAGGATGTCACTCCAGAGTTGAAAGAGTTCACGTTCCCAATCATTGCCGATACTTCCAAAGAGGTTTCCTTCCTGTACGACATGGTTGACGAGGCTGGCTTCAAGAACCTGTCGGGCGGCATTGTCCAGACCATCAGATCGGTCTACATCATTGACCCATCCAAGAAGATCAGAACCACCTTCACCTACCCACCATCCACCGGCAGAAACACTGCTGAGGTTTTGAGAGTGGTTGACGCGCTGCAGTTGACTGACAGAAAGGGCGTTGTTACGCCAATTAACTGGCAGTCGGTCGCGGAGGACGTCATTATCCCACCAACTGTGTCCAACGAGGACGCCAAGGCCAAGTTTGGCGAGTTCAAGACTGTCAAGCCATACCTGCGTTACACCAAGGTTGAGTAAATAGGAATGTTGAGATTATCCCGATGTAGTAGTGCCGTCCCCGATCAAGTGCGATGTGGCTTGTGATGTGGCGCGTACCAAAACCTGGAGAAAAAAAAAAAAAAAAAACTCTGACGAAGCGCCGAAGGGGGAAAAAAAAAAATCAAAATGGAAACTTTAAGAGCTGAGGCTAAAAAAACGTCGTTTCTTGCACTTTAAATACCATTTGACACCTTTTGAGAGAGCTCTTGTTGGACGGACAGTTCCAACAGAGCAAACAGCCACAGCCACTTCCAAATACCAACACACACACACACATACAACTCAGCCAACCCCAACTCCCCGCTTTTTGTATCCAGATCACGTTGCGTTGCCTTTGTCTCTTCATGATCATCGTATTCGCACAATGAGCAACAACTTCACAGACACCAACAGCTATGTAAGTTCTTTGAATTTGGGGCAGAAAGACGCAGTTGCCAGCGCAGCTGCAAACGACCCGGGCGCAAAGCAGTCGAGGACGAGCCTGATTCCTTTGCAGCCAAACACACAGCAACGAAAGCCGTCGCTGCCTCGCACCACGGCGTCACCACCGCCTGTGCTGCCGGTCACTGCGAAGAAGAGGGCGAGCTCAGGGCCCATGACGGACTACAAGCCACGGAAGAAGTCCAGCAACAAACCGGGCGACGCTCTCAACACGCTCGCCAACCTCGCCACAACAACGCCAACAACGACAACAGGAACAACAACGCCGGCATCGGCACCGTTACCGGTACCGGCACAGCCAGAGGTCAAGCCAATGATCCCGCTGATGCCTTATGATCTCCAGCAGCAGCAGCAGCAGCAGCAGCAGCAGCAACCGGCGGGCCACCGTCCCGTCACTTCCTGCACTCATTGCCGCCAGCACAAAATCAAATGTAATGCCTCGGAGCGGTTTCCAGCCGCGTGCGCCCGTTGCGAGAAGATGGGGCTGCAGTGCGAGATCGACCCGCAGTTCAGACCGAGAAAGGGCTCCCAGATCCAGAGCCTGCGCAACGACGTGGACGAGCTCAAATTGAAGATTGAGTACCTGCAGCGCAGCGAGTCGCTCATTGCCCAGGCGCTGGCCAATCAGCAGGCTGGCAACTCTGCTTTCATCAGACCAAACGTGTCACCACCGCAGCATTCCCAGCAGAACACCCCGACCCAGATGCTGAGATCGGACTCGACCAGGTCCGCCATCACAACGTCGCCGAACAACACTGCAGTCTCGCCCCCAACGTCGACATCGGCCAAAACTATTCTGAAACGAGAACCGCAGCTGCTGATGGACAGAAGATCCACGTCGGCACACTCGTCGAGGCAGAACTCGACGTCAAACTCGATCCCACAGCTTTTGAACGACTCGGCACCGGCCAACAGCGACCAGAAGGACTTGCCACCTTTCCTCGAAATGTCCGTCAGAGTCAACACCCCGAACGGCAGCGTCCACAATGACAACGATGCCAACAATATCAACTCGCCGCATTCGACGAGGTCGGTCCAGTCCAGCACAAACTCCATCAGCGAGTTCGTCCTCGGCGACGTGTCCATCTCCCTTTCCAAGGCCAATGAGCTGCACGAGAGATTCTGCAAGGACTACCTGCCACACTTCCCAATCATCTCGCCAACAACGGCATCAATCTCGTATTCGCAGTCACAACTCTTGTTCTGGACCATTTGTCTCACCGCATGCCTATCTGACCCAGATCCAACGTTGTACAGCCAGCTGGCATCGTTGATCAAGCAGCTAGCCATCGAGACTTGCTGGATTAGAACTCCAAGATCGACACACATCTCACAGGCCTTGCTGATCCTGTGCATGTGGCCGCTTCCCAACCAAAAAGTGCTCGACGATTGCTCCTACCGGTTTGTCGGCCTGGCAAAGTCCCTAGGTTACCAACTGGGTCTTCATAGGGGTAAGTTCATCAGCGAGTTCTCGAGAACTCAAGTGGCACTGCCAGACGCTGAGAAGTGGAGAACGAGATCCTGGTTGGGTATCTTCTTTGCAGAGCAGTTCTGGGCATCGCAATTGGGATTGCCTCCCTCGTTGCAGACAGACTATTTGGTTGAAAGTGCCAGAATTGACGACAACTTGCCCAAGAATTTCAGATGCCTGATCTCGTTATCGATCTTCCAGGCCAAATTGGTGAATGTGATGGGATCCAGTGTCGTAAGCCCCGATGGATTAATGGAGGCCAGAAACAGGGCAGGTTCTTTGGCCATTCTAGAGAGAGAACTCGAGAGATTGGTGTTTAAGTTGAAGATTGAGGACGTTGCCGTTGAAATTTATTACCTCTACGTCAGACTCACCATTTGCTGTTTTGCATTCTTGCCAGAGACACCAACGGAAGACCAGACCAAATATGTCACTGTGGCTTATCTCACTGCCACTAGGGTCATTACACTCGTGTCCAAACTGATCGAGACCAAGAACCTGATTGAGTTGCCTATCTACATCAGACAATCCGTGACGTATGCCGCCTTGATCCTGTTCAAGCTGCATTTGACCCCGTTGTTACTAGACAAGTACATTGATTCTGCCAGACAATCGATTGTTACAGTGCACAGACTGTTTAGAAATCAATTGTCCGCTTGGAAGAACGTTGAGAATGATATCTCAAGAACTGCACAGGTGCTGGAGAAGTTGAATTACGTCCTTTTCACTCATCCAGAGCTGTATACCAAGACCGATGGTATCATTACAAGAATGAGATCTCACCTGACAGGGTCCCTTTTCTACGATTTGGTTTGGTGCATTCATGAGGCAAGAAGAAGAACGCTGGAGGAGCAGAAGACGGGCCGCAAGCACCCAAACCAACCCTCAGAGGACTCCAAGAAGGTGTTCCCGTTGCCATTCTACAACCAGATCAACAGAGATGACTTTGAAACCATCACGACGACGACGCCGGGTGGTACCACAATAACGACTCTTGTACCTACTGAGAACGCCATGACTACTGCAACGGCGAATGCGACAGCTGCTGGTTTGTCCAAGCCAACGGAGATCAAGGGTATCCCAGTGTCGATGCTCGATTCGACGGGAAGCATCCCATCTGAACAAGCATCAACCAACAACAGCTCCAAGCAGAGCACATCCAATTTGAGAAAGCTTGCCAGCCAGAACAGCTCGTTGAACCTGACAGCCAAGACACCGGGAGCCCCCGACAGTCCACCTCCTCCTAGCAGCATTGGTTCCCTTGTCCACCAGCCACACTCGCCACCAATGGCCCCACAATCTCTGCAGCAATTCCAGCAACAGAACACGGCGTACAGTCCTTCAGGAATGCCCAACACCCCTGGTCAAACCAGTTACGACACGCACCCATTTGTCTCTTATGATCTGGAGAACTTGGCCACAGCTACTCCTAGCGGTGCGACTCCTAATGCGGGAAACGACTTTGATAGTTTCTTCCAGCAGCAGACTGCTGGCTGGAACACGGAGGGCAATGACGATGTCTTGGGTTGGTTTGATATCAACATGGCTCCTGAGTTCTAGGAGCCCCCTGTATTCTATTGTGTTTTATTGTTCAATCATTATCCTTTCTTACGAGTATTGAAGCACTGTAGCTCAAAAAAGTGGTTTCGTAAATTGGAAGCAAAAAAGGGAATATGGAAATCTTACTCGTCATCATCCTTTGGATCACCAATACCATCCTCGTAGATGGCAAACACAGTCTCCGACTCAGGGAGGCAAGGTGAATCGTAAATCTTACAAATTCTTTGTTCACCCCTGCCCTTCCTGAAACTCAATCTCGTCGTTGACGAGTGTGCGATAATGTTACCACCGATTGGCTTCTTTGGATCTGGGTTGAACATTGCACCACCGTCAACTTGCGCCACAACCTGGTTGGTAATCACCACAGCGATGCCGAACTCATCAGCGAGTCTTTGTAAAGTTCTCATGTACTTGGCCACATGCATCTGTCTCGCAGACAACTCACCTCTGCCAGCAAAGTCGGTTCTGTACAAGGCCATGATAGAGTCGACTATGAGGAGGGAGAATCTGGACTCGGACATCATGGCAGCTGCCTGGTTCAACAAACTGAGCTGATGGTCGGCGTTGTACGCTCTCGCATAGGCAACGTTATCCAGGGCATCGTCCTCGTTCAACCCGTATCTTTTGGCGATGGAGACCAATCTGACTGGTCTGAAGGTTCCCTCCGTGTCGATGTACAGACATTTGCCTTCACCGCCGCCCATGTCGATTGGCAATTGGCATGTCACCGCCAGAGTGTGGCAGAGTTGTGATTTACCCGTTCTGAACTCGCCAAACACCTCAGTGATCGATCCTGTCTCAATACCACCACCGAGCAGCGTGTCTAGTTGCTTTGAGCCAGTGGTTATACAGATCAGCTCACTTCTTCTGTGATGGAACTCTGAGGCAGTGGTAAACCCCATTGGCACGAGCTTGGAGGCTTCTGCAAGCAGTTTGTCGGCCTTGACCTCGGAGATGCCTTTAACTTGCAACAGCGCTCTCTTTGGAGTATACGCGATGGCCTCGACAGTGTTGTATCCGGCAGCGATCAGCTTCTGGACGTCACCCGCGGTGATGCCGTTACCCTGGGGCCCCTGTTAGTAAATGGAAACCATCCATCTGCAGCACTCTCACTCACTTCAAGTTTTGCAACTGGGAGAGGCCCGTAAAGGGCCTCGTCGTCATCCTCTTCGATCTGTTCAACATGTTGCTCAACCTGCTGCGAAACAGGGTCCTCTGTCCCGTCTTGTGTCATCTGTGGTACTAGTTATTAGTAAAATAGGATAGTTTTTGCCACTGAATTTTTTTTGATTTTCCTTGTTTGTTTTGGTTTTTCCCAAACATTAAAAAGAAAAAAAAAAAAACACGAAACGCCTCTGCAACGCGAAACTGTCACGAAAACCAGTTCCGAGGGCAGATAAAAGGTCGGAATACAAACCTGGCCAAGCCATGGCCAGCGATGACCAGCTGTCAGAGGACAATTTACACGGAGGAGGAAGAGAAGAAGGAGGAGGAGGAGAAAGATTTATTGAGTACTACGTAGTGCCACTGCTAGCAAGATCCATGAGCATATAGTCCAAGAGTGGGATCTTGTCCGTAGACCCTCGAGATCTCGCAGAATCGTGCAGGAAAGGATGCTTTGAGATCTCTCAACCCCACGAAAGACACCCAAGAGCTGTAAAAGCGTGAAGAGTTGAGTTTTCTTTTGGTGTTTCCCATCTCATTCTGCTTCTGTTCCAAACTCTGAAGTGGCGGGCTCCTGTCCAAAAATGTCGTGTACTGAGCGTGCCCTTAGCAACGGTCCAGACCTTTTTTTTTTTTAGGCCAACTCGAAGAAAGAGAGACACATCTGCACAAGGGACCGCAGTACTTCCACGCTCTCAACGCGCACACCAACTAGCCATTGAAGCCATTCCTATGTCTACAAAAGGCCATTCGTACTCTGACTCAACAGCCACGACCAGCGTTGTCAAGGCGGACGGGAGTGCGCTGCAAGCCGGGAAGCTCCGAGGACCTAAGCTTGACAGCGCTGGGGACCAGCAAGAAAGAAACGGCAAGATAGCCAGAGGCATTGCCAGGCAAATGCTCAACCTTTCTTACAAAGATGCAGATCCCAAGGACTACACTGCCGTTCTGGGCGCAGCGTCTCCGAAGGCGAGACAGGTCTGCGAGCAATTCATGGCTCTTTTGAAACCATGGGACAAATCGCTAATCACGGCACTCAGACGACTTTGCAGGAAGTTGTACCTCGTGGGGGAGTCTGTACACATTGACCAAGTGCTTGAGATCTTCTCCATCTCGTGGGTCCAATGCAATGGTGAGAACCAGTTTGGTGACTACCAGGCCATCCATGTCATTTGCTTTGCGCTGATCATTTTGAACTCAGACATCCACAACCATGGCCAGGATAGCAGCATGGGCACCTTCACCAAAGATGAGTTTGTCGCGAATGTCTGGATGACGCTCACTGAGGACAACACGATCAAACATGCGACGTTTGATTCCCTTGAAGGACCTCTGAAAGCATTGTATGACTCGATCAAGTCACAAGAATTGGAACTGCTCAAGATAACCACGCATCCCGCGCGGTCGAGCAGCACCAGATCCATCTCCATGCTCAGACGAAACTTCTCCACGGGCTCCAGTACCAGTGGGGTGTCCCTGTCATCCACCAACATCTCTGTCCATTCGAACAGAAGACTGCCATCTTTGGGCTCTTCGAGATCGCTGAGCCGCAAGATCTCCGAAGGTTCCAGCCTGACCGAGGCACATTCAGATGTCGAGTATCAAAGGGACGATTATGACTCCACTTTGGAAAGCATGGGCTCTCCCTGGCTGATCATGGGCATTTTGAAGACGGGCACCACAGGCCAATCAACGAGGAAAACCGGTGGAGGGTGGTTGTCTCGATTCAAAAAGACCAATGTGATATCCTCAGAGTTGGACGTGTATGGGGCTAAAGAGTGGAAAGAGTGCATCATATGCATTGAAAAAGGCGTCTTGAAACAATACTCGTTCACCTCTGCCCAAGATCGGTCGCACTTCCTAACGACCAAATCGACACAGTTTGTTGACAACCTGGTCCGTTACAATCTCTACTCCGCGACAGCATCACTGATCGAATCCACCAGTCAGAACCTATCAAATTCACCTCGCAAATTGAACGATGTTGCTTGGGTGCTGACAATCCCGAACTTGCTCTCCAACGACTACTACGACGACAAGAAGATCGTATACTATGCCCCGACAGTCGCCATGGCCAACAACTTCATTGACACTTGCAATTTCTGGGCTGCCCGAATCACGCCGATCCCATCGACAGATGAACAGATAGTGACAAACGTCGAGCATGGTTGGAGTCCCGAGGTGCTCACGATGAACGAGGGCCTTGAGCAAGTCAGCGTGTCGAAATGGGAATGTCTGCTGTCGATTGAGTCCTCGTTGATCGCGTCGACTTACTCCATTGACGAGCAGTTTGGCAGATTGAAACAGCACGTTGCGTGCTTGGACCGACAGCTCGAGAAACATAACGATTTGAAAACGGTGCTGATGAGGGTTTGGGGCCACAAAGAATCATTAAATGACACATATCTGCTCGTCATGCAGAACTGGAGCGAGAAGTACGCGCATTTGTTCCAACAAAAGACCAAGTTCAAGAAGTATCTCGATGCAATGGCCCTCGCCGTTGCATTCAAGGCGTCGAAGATTTGAAGACCTCAGGCGGAGACACATTGGGCTGCGGTCTACCCAATCGGGAACTGCAGTGAATTTTTCTGCTTGGCAGGGTAACCCAATCGGCATCAACACCGGCCGATTAACCTGCCAGATTTGTCACAACATGCCAAAAAGAACCGATGCCGTTGCGTACAAAAATCAAAGGCCAATTGAACAGCAACCTCTGAGTATGTCCGCCAAAACTGTCGTTGTCATCGGTTCCGGTGTCTTTGGCATCTCATCGGCCAACAGACTGGCCAAACAGGGCGACACCACTGTCAAGCTCATTTCGATGGCCAATCACGCGTATTTTTACCCAGCGTCGGTTCGTGTCGCTGTGACCAATGACTACAAGGACGTTGTGTTACCGCTGGGGGATCTGGTCCATTCAAGTGTCGAGATTATTGTCGATGAGGTGACTGATTTCGACGAGTCCCGTGTTTCGCTGAAGGATTACGGTGACTTGCCGTTCGATGCGTTGATTGTCGCCACTGGTGGCAAATGGGCGGATCCAATCAGTGGTACCCACGCTTTCGGTGATGACCACGCTGCGTATTTCCAAGAGCAGCATCAGAAGCTGAAAGAGGCCAAGGACATTATTTTGGTTGGTGGGGGGTTCAACAACGTCGAACTTGCGGGCGAGCTGCTCGCATTCTTTGACAAAGAGCTGTCCTCGAGGCAAAAGACCTTGACGCTTATCCAGAATGACCCGCTCTTGCTGCCCAACAGAAGCACTTACAGTGCCAAACTGAGACAACAGGTGACCGATTTCCTCACCAAACACGACAACATCAACGTCATTTTGAACGCGAAGGCCGAGGTCTCAGACGATGGCAAGACAGTCTCCGTTGGTGGCTCCAAACTCAACGCCGACTTGGTCATCAAGTCCATTGGTATCTGTCCCACGGTCCCTCCCAATAGCCTTACCGGTCTCACCAACGCCAGCGGATTCATCAAAGTGAAGCCAACTTTCCAAGCCGCTGTCTCGCCCAGAGTCTTTGCCGTGGGAGATGTCACCGACTTTGACTTCAAAGGTATCATGCTCCATGGCAAGTGGCTCGGTGCCGTGGTCAAAAACGTCAATGCCATCCTCAAGAACGAGAGCGTTTCCGAATCACAATTGGCCAGAGTTGAGAGCCCAACGCAGCACGTTCCTTGCATGGTCAGCATCGGTCCAAAACATGGGTTCGGGCAGCTGCCTCTGCCATTGGTTGGCACTATTTCCTTTCCCACTTTCATGGTGGTTATGTTTAAGTCGAAGGACTTATTAAAGGGCTACGCTAGGGGAATTCTGTCAAACAGTTGAACCAACTGCTCTAAATATTACACACTAGCCTTTTAGATCTGACGTTGTATCGGCCTGGAGTTAACAGCTTCGGGGATAGTCGGTGATAAAGCACTAATAAATTTCATATATACCTTGACCTGCATCGACGAAACACCCATTTTACACACTTCTTTCGCGATGATTATGAGAGACTGTCTTGCCATTCGGTTATCGTGGATTCATCAAACTGGAAGAGACATTCCAATCTGTGAGAAACCCCCAAGATCTTTGCCATTGGCGATATCACCGATCACAACTACAAAGACTTGGTCTACAGAGGTATGTGGCTCTCAATATTGGTGTCCAATGTGCTTGCCATTGTCGTTAAGACCAGTGACCTCCACAGGAAATTCGTCATGATGACTATCGGCAACAACTGGTCTATCCAACATGGGTAATAAACGCTCATTCAAAGCTCCAGTTCCTACCATATCGAAATGTAAAAATGCATCATGCTATTAACTTGAAAATGAAACACTTGCAACGGTTCTTTTGACAAAGCCCGCAGCATCTTTACTGGTCCAATCACCCAATCTTTTTTTGGACTTCGTCAACATACTAAACTTTAACGCAAGTTGTTTCAAGTTCAGCAGCTCTTGGGTCTTGTGCAGCGCATCAACATCGTTTCTGCCAGTCAATTCTTCCGTCACTCCTGAAATTCTTTGCTCAATGGCGCTCAAACCTCCAAACCTCGTAATAACCATATCACCACCGTCCTCAACGGATTGCAGCACATTCACCAGTTCAAGAATCAAGTATCTGACACGCACATTGGTGTAGGGAGAGTTCAACAGGTTAAACAACCACTCAATGACATTCTTGTTTCTTAACAGCAACACATCTCTCTTAGTCTTTACACCAATAATCATGGTGTTGAGCAACCACGCCAATTGCCTATAGTAACCCTCAGATTCCTCACCAGCTCCAGTCACAGTGGTGATCTCTCTGAACAACGGAATCTCATTCGATCTCACAGATGGCGACTGTAGAACCCATCTATATGCCTTCTCAAATAGCAAATGACCAGGGTTGATCAAGATCGGTACAAGCTGTGCAATGGCAATCTGAATCAAGGGAGAGTAGTGATCTGGATTGTAGTCTTCTTGCGTAGAAGTGAAGAGGATCTTTGTGATGTAAAGTTCAAAAATGTGACGATCTTTGAACATTGGTGAAGTCTTCTCATCCCTGAGCGAGTTCAGCAAACAACCCAAGATGTTTCTCGTTGTCTTCTGGACAGCTGCATCGGCACTGGCAAGGTTGGTGACAATAAATGTGAGTAAATCTGACTCAATCAACTTCTTCATATTGGACTGCACCCGCAGATCAGAGGTCTCTTCATCCTTCACAATCTCAAATAGCTCTGTGTTGTTGATGATCAGAAGAGAGAGGAACAATGGGTCGTATTTCAGCTTGGAAGAGATGTCTGGAGAGTCTAGATCGACCAATCTGTAAAATTCCTTAACTTGCTTCCACTTCTCAGAGTTTGTCTTCGAAGTTAGAGACAAAGATGGACGCTCGACAACATAGTTTTCGAGGGATGTGACAACCAATTTCTTGTTCAAAGTGACAATGTAACCTTCCTTCTTCTTCTCAATGAGCTTTGTCCCACCAATCAAATCCTCTTCGCCTTCGTTCAACAGGTCAAGGAATTCCCAGTTGAAGACATCGTCAATCCATGAACAGCTTAGCTTCGACTCAATCTTCTCAAAAACGGTGAATAGTATCAAGTCTTCCGGTCTTGTAGTACCGTTGTAGAACGTGAGCAGCTTCTCTTGAATCAAAGGACTGGAGTTCTTGGAAATGTCAAACTCAAACAACTGAGAGATCAATAAAGCAGTGTAGAATTTTGACTCCGATCCTTGCTTTCCAGAAAAGCAATCCTCGTTACTGACCAAAATCTGCAGCAACTTGTTGAAGTCGATCAGTTGCTTGGATCCTATTATAACAAGAACGGAAGAAAGCTCCAGAGCACCTCCATTACTCAACCACTTTGTGAAAATAACCTCAAGCAGGGCATTGACATTTCCTCTATTCAAGATCTTGGAGATTGGGCTGTGCAAGCAGAGCTCTTTGAAGCTTTCAGTGAATTCCAGGAATGAATGAGGGAATTCGGTGAACTCAGCGTAGACTTTGGTCAAGTACAAAACACACTTGTTGACCCAATTCTTGACCAATGCCGAGTCAAACAGGCCAAAAGATTTCACCAATCTGGCAATCTCAGGTGTATACTTATTGGAAACCTTAGTCAAGGCGTAGTCAATCAAGGTAATTTTTTCCTCTGGGGTAACTGGTGTTCTTGAATTAGTGTAAATGTTCAAAAGTTGGTTAAAGGAGACCTGAGAGAATTCCCCAGACGAAATGAGCTCATTAGCCTTGATCTTGGCCAAAGAGAGCGCGGTATCAATGGAGGTCGTGCTTGTAGAAGGCTCAGAGTTCAATGAGCTGGCAATATAGGTGATGAAAATGTCGTCCTTCTTGGCCAAGGCAAACTCGATCAGTTCAGATAGGGCATCGGTATTCTTGGACAGGGACTTGAAGATTGGCAGAGTACCGTCAATGTCAATGATCTCGTTGAAGAAACCTGGATAATCGTTGAAAACCACCAGATCGTTGATAACAAAATCATTCAGAACTGGAATCAATGTATTTGATTTGAGGAATTTAGAAAGTTGCGATGAATGAAGCGTAAGCTTTCTCTGAATCATTAGCCTCAAAGCTCTCGATTTGATAATCAGGCTCTCGGTGATCAGTGAACGTCTCAAGTCTTCATTGCTCAAAACCCACAAAGATTCACCTACGACAAACTGTTCGTCTTCACTCAAATCTCTGGCCAAAGACTGAACGACAACCTCGCTCAAATCAGCCGGATCAAAGGCCTCCAGCTGTGAGAACACTTCAACAAGGGCACTAGAGATAAAAATTGCCTTCTGACTTGAACCAACAAGATAGATATCTTTCCAGAATTTGAATGCTGAGAACTTTTTCGTTGAGTCAGGGTGTGTGAACCAATAGTTTCCAACCTTGGACAAAATTAACGAAAGAACAGATTCAACTTGCTTCAAAGAGGTAGTAGCATCATTGACTATCGAAGCAATTCTAGAAATGGCACCGATGCAATCTAGGTCAGTAACTGGAATACTGTTGGATTGAGCAATGTCCTTGTGGGCGGCTGTGGTGATGAACTCGAAAAACATGACAGGTGCGTATCCAGTAAGTTTGTCTTGGCTCAGAACTCCAATTTTCGATTCATAACTCTCACAAAAGATGTAGTCCTGGTACTTGAAGTTAAGCTCAGCTTCTTCAAGAAGCTTGGTAATGACAGACTTTGGCTCTCCAATAATGATCAAGTAGCGGGCAAAAAGCACCAACCATTGGGATGCAAGCTTATAACTTGTGGTTTTGTCAACAAACTTCCACTGCTCAAAGATGGCAACGATCAACGGACTGATTCTCTGTTGTTGGTTTGACTGATCCAGGTATTTGAATGGGGTTCTCACTGATCTGGAAACGGACTCATCAAGCAGCTTCCAGATTTTGGCAAATTCATCACTTTCAATGTCATTGTCACCAGCAACAGCAGCTAGTGAGTGGACCAATACGACCGTTGGGTCCTCCTTCACACCATCGTAGTTCAATATAACTGTTTGCTTGATCAAGTTACTCAACAAAGATGTGATCTTGGCTCTAACGGACCCTGTGGATGCCGCGAGCTTGATCAATGAAGTGAAGAGCGAGGATGATTTGTCGGTTTTGTTCCACCATTTCAGCTGGGAAGTCTCTCCATCTTGCAATTGGAAGAAGTTATCCATGAGCACCAGGTCCAATGGGGAAAAGGTCTTGCTGTTAATGACATCAAGGAATGGCCTGGTGATGGCTTGTGTGTAATTGTGAGCGTCATTGAAGATGCCGTATCCATTCAAAATCAAGAGAAGAACTGTCAGAAGAATCTTGTTGTCTGGCTTCTTGGTATAGGAATCAGTGAGACAAGTTGTGACAGTGGCCAGATCTGGCAATTGGTTGTAGATGCAGGTGATCAGTTCAACCTTGGCATCGACCCAGTTCTTATCCTCGTACAGTTGGACAAACTTCTCCAGTTTCTGTATGATGTCGACAATCAACTGGGCTGCCAACTGTCTGATGAACAACAGGTCCGATTGAAGACACTTCGCCAAGACACTTCTGCTCAGCACACACGGCGCAATCAGCTCTGCAATGGTGTGCTTCGAAGGAAATCCCGCACCGTTGTAATCTTCAATGTCCTTTGGGATGTCAGCTCTGATGATCTTGCTCAGGAGTAATGTTTGTCCTATCCAGTATGAGGTCAGCTTCGGGTCGTGGAGTCCACGGGATGCCAGGTAATTGGTGAATGCAGGAATCAGTTCAGGGGTCTCATCAAGAATCTGTGAGATTGTTGTCAGTTGGGTCTCATCATCCCAGGGTTTCATGTTGGAGATGACCGTGTACAGAAGCCTGTTGTTAGCCTTGAAGAACTTGCCATTGACGTCAATTGGGGCGTTCTGTGCGGGTTGACCAATGAACCAGGCCTCGTCCTGGGGAAACTTCAATCCAAACTTGGCATCTGTGCAGATACTGGCTATGAACTCGTTGAACTTGAGCCTGGTCTCAGAATCTTTCAAAGTGTAGTAGAGTGGGGTCAGCTTTGGGAGGTTCCACTCGTTGAAGAACTTCAACTTGGTGGATCTCTTGAAACTCTGCTCCTTGACAATTTTTTCATCCCAAACCATCAATGTGAGGCCGATAAGAGAGTCGCTGTCGATGGTGGCAACGTGTTTGAACCAGGCACTGATGATCTTGGAGTTGTTGAAGATGAAGTCCTTTCTGAGAAGCGAAGGGGAGAACTTGAGAATGTTGAGAAGCAGTCTGATAAAACAGTATCTGATAGTGAGGTGTTCCTTCTCCTGTGCTTGATCTTTGTTCTTAAGATCAAACTTGGCTGGTTGGAGAAGCTTTGGCAGCACCGGCAGAGTGAAGTCAAATAGGGCGAAAAAATCATCAAGCAAGGAGCCATTGTTCATAATGACAATTTCGTTGAGCAGCTTCAATGTTGGGTTTGTCACTGCCGCTCTGTGGGCGGTAAGGGCACGGTACAGCGTCTTTTGGTAACTTGTCAGGATATCCTTGACGATCTGGACTGCATGTTCAACAGTATCGCCGGAGCGGGCGAGCAGTTGCAGAAACTTGGTGAGCTTCGTCGTTGCAGCAGTGTACTTCCCCGAGTCACTCGACTGCGAGTAGAATGACCATGTCTGGATCGCCTGTACTCCAAAACCCTTTGCGAAGAAAGCTTGGATCTCCTCGGTGTCGCTGGCGCCCTCCCTCTGTTTTGATTGGAGGAGCTCCTCGACTCGGTCAAAGACACCGTCGCCAATACCGGGAGCAGCTTGTCCAGCAGTAGCTGACCTCCACTGTTTCTTGTGGTTGCTCGCTGACATGGCAAATTGGGGGCAAACGTATGCTTTTTACTGTGTTGTGGCTTTCACCAAGTTCTCCTCCTAAAAAAAAAAACTTCTGTATGGCATCTCATCTCGCCGGGTAACTACAGACCTCCTAAGGCAAAACAAAAAAAAAAAGGTAAACATCAACAGGACAAAATCAGTTTTTAAACTAATGCCCAGTGTATGGGCGTCTCAACTCACCGCGATGACGCAGCCTATTCTTCAACATTAGCTGCTTGAGCTCGTCCTGCTCAGCGTCTTCCCTTTCAATCTCCAAGTCGGCAATGCTCCACTTGAAACCGTCACAGTCAGAGAAGAGGGACTGACCAGTGAGCAACGATCGGGTGTAAGGCCTATCGCTGTCATCGTTTGGGTTTTCAATATTTGAGCTAGTATGCGGTCTTCGTATGGTTCTGATTGTTCCCGTCGATGGACGAGCAGCTGTCGAAGGACGTGCTCCAGCCAATGCGTCGGTAGGACCAACGCTTCTCCTGAACTTTGACTCCTCGTCAACATTTCCAAACGGGAAGAAGCCACTTGTCAACTTTTTGGTCAACTCAGGCAACGCCTCTTTGAGAAAGTTCTCATCGTTGACGTCCACAGCCAAGGGCTGAACTGTCAGCTGGTTGCAGCAACTGTTGGACGCCGCAGCTTCCTTGTTGAATAGTTGCAGTCTGTTTGAACAAGACATGGACGATGACGCGTCATCAGGAAATAAATTCAAGTGATGGGAGTCAGGAGGATTGGTTGCACCATTGACGCTTGATGACCTGCTTCGGGAGCTCGAATCAGACTTCTTGAAAGCACTCTGCTTTGCACCATATATTGTGTCGTCCCAAACACTTTGCAAGGATGAATTAAGCAATTCAGCAGCAAATTGTGGGCTCGGATTTGCATGTGAAGCATTCTTCGATTGGGCTTCTTGATACCTCAAGGTGAGATTACCCAAGGGAACTCTCACTGCTTCCTGCTCAACGTCAAACCTGTCACTTTCCAAACAGTTGTTCAACGGTGGGGGTGAGTTCATCTTTGCTTCACTCATCTGCCTTCTGGATCTTCTAATGGAGAATCTTTTGGCAAACGTTGCCATTCTGCTTTGCCTTTCATGTGCCACTGGCTGGTCATTCTTACCATAGTCGCTGGAGTTCTGTGTCAATTGGTCAATCTCTCTCATCCTTTTGGCTGTGTCATAAGGGTTCCAGAAATCTGCACTGTTGCAAGTATGCACCTGGAGTTGGGACTTGAACTGCAACGAGGTTGCCCGCTCAACGTCTCGCTCGCGCTGTGTTTTCTTTGGACTCATCGATGCAACAAAGTGGGCCAGTTTGTGATGGATCGGTTTATCCTCCTCCATGTATCCAATATCAAACGGAATGGCTTCAATGTCCTTCATCAACCGCTCATACTTGTCCTCATCGCCCATGTAAAGTTGGGTTAGAGACTCCCCGTATGGTGATGATTTCTGGCTCAGCAATCTACTGGATTGAGCTGAGGTTGTCTCTCTTGTTCTCAGCAAGCGATCCCTGGATGCCAGTTTGGTGGAGGCACTATCCGGTACGACGTCAACTGTCCTTTTCTTCTTCCTGAGCAGTCTCCTCAATGTGCCTCTTCTCGTTGGAGTTTCAACAAAGTTGCTCAGTTGGAAGCTGGAGTTGTCCGTCGGATCTTGGTAAATCTTAAAGCTGTTTGGAAGCATGCCCTTGTCTAAAGAGACATCACCGTTGTCAAACGTATGCTCGTCTCGAATGGAGTCGACAAACGTGTCTTCACTCATTGGAGGCGTGATATTCTCCTTATTGCTGTTCTGGATGGTACTGCCATTGTCCCAAGTCTTATCCCTCCGTCTGAACAACTCTCTGAAGATGAATCTTTTCTTGGGCTTTGGAGCAGCAGACACTCGGACAGGTGCCGGTAATTCACACTTCTCAATGATGTCCTCAATGTTGCCGAACTTGGTTTCGAAGCTAGCGTTGGAGTAAATGGGCTTGGGTGAAGGAACTCTGGAGACCTTGTTGAGGTGTTCCTCCTCGAACGGGGTACTCTCGTCGTTTGGTTCTCGTTGCAGATGGGATGAAATGGATAGAAAGCCCATTCTATCGATAGCTAGAGAGTTGGGTAGCAGAGGAAGAAATGCAACAGGGAGGATGAATGGTATGGTGTATTCAGTTGATAACTGTTGGCCATCACCAAGATTTCTGTCAGGCTTTTGTGGGTAACTACCTCTTGTTTGTGTCAGATGAGAAGTTGAGATGAAAATCACATTTGGCGAGAGACTGGCAGTACGTACACTACTACCAAACGGCCCAGTACAGACGTAATTTAGTCGTCATGGATAGTTAAGCCGTCTAGCGATCGGCGCTAGCTGATTCACAATCGGCTCGTTATCTCTTTCTCATATTGATGTCAACCAGAAAAAAACACAATGTTACTTCATAATCAATATGTGTATTGCTATTTTGGCTCTAAACCTCATCAAATCATAACCTCCTTACATAACGGTCAAGTCACCGAACTTCTCCTTGTAACCTGGTGCGGTCCAGATACCCTTCTTGACCAACAAGTCAACCTTCTCGTCAATGTCTGGTCTGGCCTTGACGACATCGTCAACGGTCAATTGGTCAAATGGACGGGCAGAGTCAATGTTGGACAAAGTCTTTTGCAAGTCAGCCAACTCCTTGGCAACGACGGACTCGGTGGCTTGGGCATTCTCAATGGCCTTGGCCTCGAAAGCCTCAATGGACTTCAATTGCTGAGTGACATCCAACTTGACTGGGGCGTAGGCCTTGACCTCCTTCTCGATCAAGTCAATCACCTTTTGGTTCTTCAAAACGGATCTGTAGTGGGCGAAGTCAACCTCCACGGCTTGGGACTCCAACTCAACAATGGCTCTTCTGGCCTCATCGTTTCTCTTCTTGAAAGCAGATAGGGCGGTGGCAGTTTGACCGGTTAGGCCTAGCTTGGCAATAACAGAGGCCCAGTCCAACTTGGCGGCGGCAGATGAACGCTGGAAAGAGGTGTTAGTAAGATCCGATTGGGGCTGATAGATTTTTTTTTTGATGACTGGGGGGTGAATTGTTGACACTTCATTGGGCGACGACGGCCAAGATCTGGGTCAATAATGGGGCCAATAGGGCGGAGCGAGAGCCGGACCCAGTTCATTGGAGGGTCAATAATTCAATAGTGGCATCTCAATGTAACATACCAAGACAGAAGACATGACTGTTTCAGAGAATATGGAAATACACCTACTTCTTCAGCCTAAGAGCCCGATTGTTTTTCGAAATTTTCAGGTTTTTTTAATTGGCCGGCCGCGTTTCTGCATAACAATACTTTGTTTCCAGAGACAGCGTATGATACATCATATGCAAACTGATCACGTGAATGTCACGTTTGGATCGGAACCTCGCCAAGCTGTTTTGATTAATTTAGTGTGCAACGGAATTGGCTTCCCGCAAAGCCTTTCTTTTCCTCAAGAGGCTAAACGCAGATCATCTCTCATTAGCCTGAGATACGGCTATCCCCAAATGCAGTCGGCGTATCCGGGTCTGATGCCTCTGGAGATGGTCCCTTTGGAATCCGATTCCAGTGCTGAGACTTTGACCAAGCAGAAACGATCGACTGTTGCCTGTGCCCGTTGCAGACACCGCCATATCAAATGTCCAGGAGGAGAACCCTGTGTCAAGTGCCGCAAAGCAGGAGCCCAGTGTGAGTATGTCGAGGCAGACAAGAAGATTGTCGTTTCAATGAAGTACCTGCAGAAACTCCACGATGATATTGCCAGACTTAAAAAGGAGAACAGCATGTTGAAGAACACCACCACCAGGCACAAGCCCATCGAATCATCACATATTGACTCGATACCGAAAAGTGCCGGGCTCAAAGATGGCGTGGCTCACCCGACGAATGCCTTTGATCTTGAGAACGTGGTGGAGAGTTCTGATATGGGTGCCGTGTTGAATGCCACGTTCCAAGACAACACCGCGTCAAACTCGGTCGAGACTGCCAGCAAGGATGAGTACATCACCTCTTTTGTCAACCAACAACACAAGCTTGTCTATTCGAGAACAGGACAGAAGTTCTACGTCGGATCTTCCTCAATGACTTTGTTTGGTATCCAAGTGCAAAACATGATCTCCCACACAAACTATGACGAAGTGGCCAATCCAGAAGTACCCAGCTTGACCATCACAGAGACAGTGCTCGAAAGGGAAGGCAATGCCTATAGAATCATGTTGGGTAAAACCAAGAACAGGGCAGGAATCTCTGTCAACTTCACCATGCCTTCCTATTCGTACGCGATGCTTCTTGTCGACACCTTCATCCAGTACAACGATGGTTGTTTCTACTTCTTCAACGAAGGCGTGGTAAAGGAAAACCTGAGAAGAGTCTACGACGGTGTGGGGACAGAGAACAAGTCTGACTCAATCATTGAGACCATCTGGTTTTGCAAAGTTCTACTGATCTTCTCCGTTGGAGAGATGTACTTGGGCACAGCCAACAACATCAACGGTAACAAGCTCTCCCAGGACGATGCCAAGCTTCCCGGTTCCGGATTCTTCCATCAAGCATCAGAGTTATTCACTGGTCTTTTCTCCTCGGGAGCTATCGATAACTTGGCAAGAGAAGGTGGTATTGAAGTGTTGCTGTTGTACGCCTTTTATCTTCAGGTTGCCGATTGCACGGTTGCCTCGTATTTCTACTTTGGTTTGGCCCTCCGTGCCTCTTTGATCCTCGGTATGCATGTGGACGCTGATAAGGAAAATGTAACGCGTTACGAACTGGAGCACAGAAGAAGATTATGGTGGACGGTGTACATGTATGAGCGAATGCTGTCATCGAAGGCTGGTCTCCCACTTTCGTTGAATGACTCAAGTATTGGCACTGAATTGCCTGATGACTTTGACATGTTCAATCCACCGCCAGGCTGCGAACATTACATCTTTCCGGAGGCTGAGTTCATCACCAGTTGTGTCAAAATCACTCAGATCAACGCCAAAATCCTATCCTGTTTGTACCAGAAACAACCAGACGCCAACATCCTTCCTGTGCTTGCTGAACTGGTTGGCCAATTGATTGAATGGAAACAGAACTTACCTGACTTCCTAACGCAGGATTTTTCGCAAAAGGAGCTTCAAATCTCCAGATTGGTCACCAACATCATGTCTGAATACTTCCAAGGCATCAATCTTGCTGTCAGACCCCTTTTGTTCCATTTCGCCTCCAAGCAGTTGAAGATCAACCAGAAGAACGACACGTACATTGACCTAAATAACTACTCGAAATCCATCATCACACTGTTCAACTCGTCATTCCAGGCGTCCATCAACACCATCCGGGCATTGTGGTCCTTGATGCCCGACAACATGGTTGCATTGTTTGGGTACATGGACAGAGAGTATCTGTTCACCTCTGCCGCGACCCTGATTCTTTTCAATGCCGCGTTCGGAGTCCATCAAGCCACTTATGAGCACTTGGACCATGCCATGTTGATCTTCACCAAGATGAGAAACTTAGGCAACCACCCCGCTGCGTTGAGAAGAGCGCAACTGTTGAAACTCATTACAGCTCTTGACTTTAACGGTGTCATGAAGGACTTGATTGCTAAACATGAGGATGAATCGACAGAAAAATTGGCTGATGACGCGCCACGCAAGAGAAGAAAGCGCACAACACTTGATACCCCAGCCAATTTTAATAATCACCAACCTGCACAAGGATCCAGGTTGCAAAACGAGGTTACCAACAGCAGTTTAACACATGGGACTCCAAATCCCGAGCTGTTCACTCCCAAATATAGCAACAACTATCCAATGATTTCCCAACATAACGAGTCTTCGATGCGTGGTGGTCCTGAGAACGAACCACTCAAGAAGGCACCAAGCTCTGTCGTTCTACATGCTAGCTTGGTGAACTCCCCTGTGCTGCATCCTACAATGACCGAAGGTGTTGACGTTCCATTTGAAACGCTACACCTGTTGCAACAAGGCGGTGGGATCGATGCCGGGGAAGGCGAGCTATGGAAGGAGATTTCCAACGAAGCAATGTGGCTTAACTCATTGGGAGACACCGATGGGTTCCAGAGTCTCGTTGATGACTTTATTCTTTAAAAACAAAAAATTGTACTCTTACTGCGCAATGTTGCAGCATTTGTAAGAAGATGAGGGGAAGATTCTCTCAATCTTTCCGTTTTCGGGCTGACATTGTTTATTCCCTCGCGCGGATTTTTATTTTTCTATATTTTGTGCCACTTTTTTTTTTTTTCTATTGTTGACCCAACAACTTCCTCCTCTCAATTTTTGGAGCGAGCAGCTTGCAAACGTACAAAAAAACAACAACAACATCTGTCTCAATTGACCAGCAGCCATGTCTTCAGAGACACAGGTGAAACCTGACTCCGTGCAGGATCAGCGCGGCGCTCATATCCCGGTCTTGCAGCGTTCAAACCAGACATTTTTGGAGCGCGTGCTGCGGTTCGTCTTTTATGATTGGCTGATTCTCTTTGCCAACATTGTGGTGTACACTTTCTTCCGTGAGGTGAGCATTCGTGGCTCGTTCAATTTGCCTAAGAAGGGTGCGACGATTGTCGTTGTGGCGCCGCATGCCAATCAGTTTGTCGATGGTGCAGTTATGTTGTCCCAAATTAGGCGCCTTGTCCATCGCAACACATTGCCAATAATTGCAGAGAGCTCGTACAAGACCAAGTTTATTGGAGGCATGGCCAAACTTGCGTCTGCTATTCCGGTGCCTAGAGCACAGGATAATCTCAAGTTTGTTGAAGGTGAAATCTTTGCCCACACTGAGGACCCGAAGCGTGTGTTGGGCAAGGGCACCAAGTTCACCAAGTTCACGCCAAAGGCACTAATTGGACTCCCTGACTCTGCTGGTAACGCTGAGATTGAATCCATTGTCTCAGACACCGAACTCGTCTTGAAAAAACCTTTTAGAAGCAGCGAAAAGGCGGATTATTTCCTCGAGCATGGTACCAAGTTCAAACACGCTGCGAAAATATCCACAGACGAAACTTTCCAGCATGTATTTAATGCGCTCCACAATGATGGAATGATCACCATTTTCCCCGAGGGTGGATCCCATGACAGACCGGAGCTGCTCCCAATCAAGGCTGGGTTTGCCATCATGGCGTTGGGTGCCGTGGCTGCCGACCCATCGCAACCAGTCAACATTGTCCCGACTGGTTTGAACTACTTCCACAGACACAAGTTCAGATCTCGGGCTGTTGTCGAGTTTGGTACGCCAATTCAGGTAACTGCCGAGCATGGAAAGGCTTACAAAGAAAACCCGCGGGCTGCAGTGGCCAAACTCTTGGATGAAGTCACCACTGCTTTGAGAAGCGTCACTGTCACTGCGCCGGATTTCGAAACCTTGATGGTTATCCAAGCAGTTAGGCGCTTGTACGCGCCACAGGTACCACTGTCCAGAGTGATCAACATCAATAGACGGCTGGTGATTGGATATACCACTTACAAGGACCATCCAAGGATCATCAGATTGAAGCAAAACGTGGTCCTCTACAACAAGATTTTGAAGCAATTGGGCCTCCGTGATCATCAAGTTGAGAAAGCGGTGAGGAACAGGACCGAGAGTTTTGGTGTGCTCTTGATGCGAACTTTGAAGTTGCTGGTGTTGTTTGCCTTGAGCTTACCAGGTACGCTTCTCTTCTTCCCGATCTTTATTGTCACTGATAGGATTGCCAAGGATAAGCAGAAGAAGGCGTTGGCTGCTTCAGTGGTGAAAATAAAGGCTGAAGATGTCATTGCCAGTTGGAAGATCACTGTCGCGACCATTTTTGCCCCTACGTTGTACGTTACGTACTCGATCATTGGTATTCTGTTGACCAGATACTTTGGAATCTTGGGTGCTGGTTCCTGGGGCACTTTGCCACTGTTCTTTGTCATTTACTTGGCTCTTGTTGCCACGACGTATGCGGCGTTCCGAGTGGGCGAGGCAGGTGTTGACATTTTGAAGTCGTTACCCCCACTTCTCCATGCAGTATTTGGATCTGGGGAGGCCATTGCAGATTTGCAAGAGACAAAGAAGGCACTCCAACTGGAGATTACTGAGGTGATTAACGACTTGGGACCAAGTGTTTTCCCAGACATTCATCACCATGGCGAACTTAGACAAGAGGATGAGGATGAATATGAAGAGAAAGACGAGGGAATCCGTGGAAGAGCCCGAGCCAAGCCGGAATACAACTCGGAGGATGATGAGCGTCTGAGATCAGCCTCGGCTTCGTCCGCCACGTCGCGCTCGTCAATTGGGTTGTCAAGAGTCAACTCTGAAGGATACTTGTCGGATATACCAATTCTTGGAGACGGAAATTACAGCTATTACGAAGGCCCAAGCTCCAGCGATTATGACAAGCTGTATGGCTCTTACCCTGTGAGTGCTGGAAGCAGTGGTGTCGATGGCGACAATGAGGCGGAGCTTAAGTTGCGCAAGGCGTTGAGGGAGCGAATCCAGGCGCAATTGGAGGAGGAGAAGGAGTATGACTGATTGTATGTGGCAGTGCAATGACATGACGGCATTCGCTCAAGATCATTGACATGGAGTCCATAAATACTAGACAGTGCAACAGGATCAGTTGTAGTTTGGTATTCGAGGAAACGAGAAAGGGGAAAAGTTTGGAAAAGTGGGCATGGGCTTTGTCGAAAGCAACAGGCATTCATTGGGTACCCGACTCAGTGGATCTCAAGACCAACCACTCGCTCAAAATCCCATCTCGGTTCATAACAACAAATTTCTCACTACATCGCCTCCCCGTTTTCTTTTCCTTGTATCTGGTAGAGGCCCGCCCTTCGTCCTATATGAGCGACTGCCCGATTGGGACGCATCTTCAAAACTCCCGATTGGGTAAATTGTTGAAACCAGGTACATACCTAAAGGGGGGCAACCATGGAGGAAGTCTGAAGTCCATGAATTTATAGCCACTTAGCAATCATCAACGATCAATCAGGCTCTAATGCCCGTACCGTAAATCTGGGCTTCGATAGAGCTCACTGCGAATTTAACGTACGTCTCCCACTCAAACATCAAGGCTTGGAACTGATCAATGAGCTGATCGACGAGACTACACCTCAACCCCATGGACAGAAAACATTTGAATCTAATAGATGTGGGTGCAAAATCAGAACCACATCAACGAAGGAACAATAATGGAAGCAAGCAGGACACAATAGATCTTTGATCCCAAGGTGTTCGACGACGCTGCCGATTGGTGTGGCTTCTCCTTCGATTGGGAGGAACCAATGTGGAATGCCTCATCAACGAGGTACAGATTGAAACTGTCCGTTTCAAAGATCTTGGCTGAGGCCAACAGAATCTTGTAATGACCATCGGGTATTGGAAGGGCCACGCTGAGGTCATCGCCATCGACTTCCCTCTTGGACAAAGAGGTCAACCCAGAATTCCTGTCGTCGTCCACGTTAATCGTCTCGTTAATTGGTTTGAGACCGTAGATCTGGGCATGCTCCATGATGCTCACTCGGGCAGGCTGAACCGTAGGCAGGTCAGACTTTGGGCGCTCGTTGAGCTCCTTGAACATAACCATCATCGAAACGTCGACGCCATTTTTGTCGACATCCTGAGACGTAGTGTTGGCCGGCACGAGCACGGCCAAGATCAGAGGACTGCCAAACGCAACGTTGAATCCCAAGACTGGACCCTCGCCCTTCGCAACGTCAAAGACATGGTCCTGGCTGACATCTGACAGCAAAGTGTAATTGGTGCTGTTGGTCCACGAGGCAAACATTGTCGCGTTGACAAAAACGGGCCAGTCGTCAGTGACTGCCTCGAGTCCGGCGTAAGGCACTCCGATCTCGTCGCCGTTGTCGCCTGAAATCAGGATCTTGCCACTGTACACTGGCGCGGTGCCCGTGTCGTCCTCCGG